>JAHDVE020007158.1:0-17298 GCA_022606495.2 Halesus radiatus | reverse complement strand
GACATCTTGCAAATTATGGTTAAAGGTTTAGAAGGTGGATTTATGTCGAAAGTTCTAGTACAAACGACAGTAACCAAAAGATTTTTGTGTCTTTTGACTTTGACTTTTTTTGACTTTGAATTTACTTTGCTCTCAGAGTACCTAAACATGAGTTTACTGACTCTAACATAATTATAAAAATATTTTCTAAACAAGCTTTGCATGAGTTTAATTTTTGGTTTTGTTGGAAATTTGAAACTTATAAAACTATACACTGCAAATGTGGGCAGGGGATTCACTCCTTACGGAGGACTATTTTCGGTTTTTCATATTTAAAGTTTTTGTATGTATATTGTATATTTCGCTATGTTTAGGGAGATAATTTATTGTAGGATTAGGACAATAAAATCTTTTATCAACGGAATGTTGGAATCATTGTGGATAGTAGAAATTCTACATCATTTTGGCGCTGATAGCGCAAGTCTAATAACTTTATTTTGGAAGGTTTTCAATTTTTTAATGCTACTGGCGTCGGCATACCCCCAAATGAGGCATACGTAAGTGAAGCAAGGCCCGATGGTTGATTTATACAAAAGTAATTTGTTGTCCGTTGAAACGACTTTTTGTACCCATCATCGGGTAGAGTGCAGACAAGCATTTATTAGCTGATTTTACTTTTTCTTCTATATGTGTTTTCCAAGTTAACTTTGAATCTAGTAATACACCGAGATATTTGATTGACTTTTCCCAAGGATTTTTTCTCCAAAGAGTTTAATATTTGGGGGGCGTCTCGGCGTTGTCCTTGAGAAGACTGTTGCGGTACTTTTAGTAGGGTTAATTGATATTCTCCATTTTTTGCACCACTCCTCATTGACAGTGGTTTTCTTTTGTACGCGGCTTGTAGCAGTGGCCTCTTTAGTATTTAACGGTTAATTAGTTAATTAATTAATCACGTCGGGAGGTTGCCGATTTAACGTATTTTAACGGATTGTAAAGAGACTTAATTACTCGTTTAATGGAGGTTGGTGTATGTGTATGTATACTTATCAAGTGTCTCACGTTAAAGGTCGTCGCGGAGATAAAGGAAAAAAGGGTCACCATTAAATAAATGTATTTTCTCAACGCGTACAACTTATAATTCAGAAGGTTAAATGCAAAGGAGTGAGAAGCTATGTAGATGCAAGTAGCAAGTCACTACGATGTACTAACGATACGTCCGAGTCGGCGGGGAGCAGGAAAGCGAATCAAGATTAGTTTTTTAAACAATAGAGTGCAGGCTGATCGTCTTTTATCTTGTAGTGATGGCATATTTAAAAAGAATATAATTCAAATGAATTTATAGTTGTTCAGTGCTTGCATATTATAAGTAGAACTAGAAATGATATTTGTGTCGTCCGCAAATTGAGTGATTTTAATTTTACTATTTATTGGTTTCGGAATGTCGCTAGAGAAGATATTATATAATGGTGGAGATAGTTGACTGCCTTGAGGGACCCCAGCTGAAAGGGGTATTGTAGTGGAGAAAATATTATCTATTTTTACTTTGAATGAACGCTCTCTTAGGTAGCTATTTATTAGTTGAATTATTCTAATCGGGTAACCTAGAGAACACATTTTGTATATTAGGCCGTCATGCCAGACTTTGTCGAAGGCTTTACTGACGTCTAGAAAAAGAATTACTGTTTTTTTTTAATAATGTTAAAGCTCTTCGTGATTTGTTCCGCAACAGGGAGAAGTTGATGAGTGGTGGAATGACCTTCTATAAAACTGCACTGAAAGTCTGGCAAGAATTTACTATCCTGAGTGAATGCGTTCAATCAAATGAGAATTACATTTTCCATGACCTTGCCTAGGGCAAGGGTTAAATATAAAATACCAAAAACGGTCCTACGAACGGAGAAACTCCTGCAGCATCTCTGCACATAGTTTTTTTAACAATTTTTTCCCATTCCCATAAATTTAATAAAACATCCAAAACCTGAAGGTGTAAAAAAAAATCCTTTAATGACATTAGAACAAGATTATTTTTATAATAATGGTATTCTGAATATAAATTAGACCAAAGATACGGTTATTATCATAAAAAGCTTGAGCTACATTATATAAATTAGTGGTATAGTAATATGTAACAACTTTTTTAACAAGATGGATAATAATGTTATTTTCAGAATACATACTCACCAAAGCATAGGAACTAAATAAAATACAATCATTATGTTTTTAAAAACACTTGCATCTGTCAGCAAAATACAAAAGCTATTTCCGCAAGTATTCAAACCAATTTTTACTATCGAACAAACATTTTTGCTTGTGACATAGGTGTCAGTAATTAAAACGTAATATGTTTTTATCAGCACGATTGGTTATAATATTATTTTCAGAACAAATATTCTCACCAAGGAACTGAATAATAATCAAACATTATTTTTTGAAAACACTCACATCTGTGAGGTATATACAAAAGCTATTTCACCTAGTTTTCAAACTAATTTTTATTGACATATTTATTCTTGTTGTGGCATGGGTGGCAGTAATTAATTTGTTAGTGAGGGTGAAAACCTTCGTACAATTATTGTCATAAAAGGTTGAGGTACCATATAACAACTGGCAGAAATACGTATTATGTTTTTTCAATACGATTGGTTATAACGTTATTTTCAGAACACATGTACTCACTAAGGAACTGGATAAAAAAAACAAACATTATTTCTGAAAACACTGACATCTGTGCGCTAAATAAAAAAGATATTTCAGCGAGCATTCAAACAAAATTTTAAGTGATGTAAAACTTTATTGCATGTGACATAGATGTCAGTAATTAATTCGTTAGTAAGAGTGAACACCTTGGTACAATTATTGTCATAAAAGCTTAAGGTACAATTAAAGTGTCATCTTTTTTGGCGACATTAACTTAAATCTATTAAATACAAATGACCCCATCATAATAAATTACGAAAATATCTTAGCAAATAACTATTTAATCAAATGCATAGATGGCGCTACTGGGGAAGTGATCGTTCAATATAAAATAAAGTACTCTTGTATCGACCATTTTTTGTGAGGTTAAATGGAAAGCAATCCGTCGGAGCAGACGGGAATTCAATATCCGCTTGCATATGTGATTATAATATTGCTGATCACCACACGACGGCTGTAAATATTCACTTCAACTCTATAGAACGGGCAAACTCTAACAAATCTCGTAACATAACGATTCTATCACAAAAACATATTGATAATAATATTCATAATAATTATGATTGGAAATCACTTCTAGAGGTAAGAGACTGTTTTATTATTTATACAAAAATTAAAACTTATTTTGATGACTTTGTGATGGATTCGAGTTTTAACAAGAACATCTTTTTCTTTATTCTTAAAAATAATTCATGTAAATTTGGAGTCTCGAAGATTATGGGTGGCCGCACGGACAAATTATGGGTTTCTTAAATAAGAGTACCAGAGTTTCATGGAACTCATAGAGGTGGGATTTATTGTAAACACATTCCTTAATAATGATTTATAACTTGTGAATACTTACTTTGTTCCTTTTCACGGAAATAATGCAGGCAACTGAGACACTTAAACAAACATGCTGAAATTCAAAGACACTACAGAAACTAGACACTTTAGAGGAAACATGCAGACGAGCCTGGGACCATTACGATGAAGGAAGATAAAAAAACTTACGAACGAGGGTAAAATATCAAATGACCCAGAAATATTCCAGTGAGATGAACTCGACAATGAAAAAAATCTCCGAAATAACCGTTAATTAGATTGGAGAGTTGTGCAATTTCGGCGTCAATTACGTATTTGGAAAAGGGCAGCAGGTATAAACTTTGTCTAGAGTACCACTTTGGGTACTTATAATGATTTACGAGCATATACAATTGCATACTAAATTGAATCAACACGGTATAGTTTATGTTAAAATTAACTAGTTGCTATGGTTCGAAACCGCATACTGGTGCCTCAGCTAAAATAACTAAAACAAATGAAATAAGGATTTTTTGAACGACCCGTGTATAAGTCTTGGGGACGCCCCTGGAATTTTGAAAGTGTTGAAATAATGGAGAGAGGGCGTCTAAGAATTAGTTAATGTGACATCTCAAAAAAATCAGGAATTAATTATTGACTTTAGAAATGAGCTGGAATGTTCTACCTACCCTTAGGACTGGAGACGATAAATTATCATGTTAGTGACGGAATTAGTGCGAAGTAGTCAGGCCGGGGACGGGCGTTGTTTTTATAATATTTCCAGAAGCGTATTAGGAGACCAGTGTCGATCTCGAATGTGATTCGCTGTCAAGCGCCACTGAGAAACAGCCTTGTATTCTGCATTCAGAATTACGGTTTTGTGAGGAATGAGGTAGGATACAGGTATAGTCTTGATGACTTCGATTATGAAATTGAACTTATCTAGTTTTAAGTCACTAGCTACAGGTGTAAGTTGTAAGTCGCTATCTATATAAGTCTTAGATGTAAATCACTAATTACAAGTCCGAATTAAGTATTTTCTAGTTATGAATCTTAGCTGTAAGCCATTAGTGATAAACCTTATATGTAAGTTATTAGATATAAGTCTAAGTGATAAGGTATGGGTTAGATAAATTATGTCGCAAAGCGCCTTGAGGTGGTTTTCTCGCGAAGACGGCGCTGTGGAAGTGGTCCTTTTATTGTTTTTATTATTGCCTGAACGGATTTCTAAACCAAGCAATGGGTACGTTTGGCAATCACACTACTAGCAGGAACGGTACCTATTTTGGTTCGATAGTGGGATCAAACAGTAAGTAAATATCTTACTCAGAATAGTTGGTTTAAAAGAGATAATTTAAAAGAATTATAAGTTTGTTAAATTGGCGAAGGATACCTAATACGGACCTGTGCGAGGAACAACGGGGAGTCGGTATTAAGGGAGATAAGGGATGGTCGGTTTGAAGGGAGAAAAAGGGGAGTGGGATAGTCAGTTGTGGAGTAGGGACGTGGTCGGTTCGGGAGAGGAGTGTGATAGTCGGTTTTAAGTGACGAGGAAGAGAGCCGGGTTTCGGGAGAAGAGGGAGGTCTTGGGTAGGGAGTGGAGATATTCGCTTTGGAGAGTTGGGGAGTAGGGACATGGTCGATTCGAGAGAGGAGTGTGATAGTCGGTTTGGAGAGTTGGGGAGTAGGAACGTGGTCGGTTCGGGAGAGGAGTGTGATGGTTGAGGTTTTGGGAGAGGAGAGTGAAAGACGGGTTTTAGAGAGTAGACCGTCTGGGTATTGCATGGTGTTTTAGCATGCTAAAAATACGCGTGTGGAAATGGTAGTTACTGCTTTGCGGGTTGGTTTTGTGGTTAAACTAATATATTTTGGATATGCACTAAGAAGTATGGTAAGTTTTTATTAATTTACTAACAAGTACATTAACCAGGTTCCTAACATTAAAAATAATCTAATTACGTTACCGAGATTAGATTGGATAAATATTTTGTAATCTTGATCAAAACCGTTCTGATCTACCGGTATGCAAATACATTTCAAGATACCCGAGCGGGTACATCTAACTTCATTAAGTATTTTATGATAACCTCTCGTTACACATCAGGTTATCTTCACACAGGCACTATCGACAGTGTAATTACCGTCACTCAATACAAGTAGTCAATCTTTAAGTATTCAAAAATACCTATTTATACGGAAATATATTTAGGTACGTATGATAATTTCCATTAGATACTTACCTGTACAATTGTCTTTTATTGAGTTAAATCATAATCAATCAAGGTCAATAAGTATTTTCATCTACCTTCACTTTCGATCCCGCGTGCGCTGGTTAAGGGGTGAAGCGAGTGGACTGCCACAGGCTCCCTACCTACCTGGAGGGCGAGCGAAGGAGAAAACATGCTGGTCTGGCTTCGCCTAATTATCCCTCATGGACAAAAAGCTGGATTTTGAATGTTGAAAGTACCCGTTGATTCAGAGGGTGGGCCTGGTTTTCCTACCATCCTGGCGTTGGTGAGTTATTTTTCCAGAATAGCGTTGGCATTTTGGGATTGTTTGAGCGGACTACCTTTGACGATATTCAATAGCGAGGGGACGTTTTCACAGAAGGGTTAATCGATGGGAACAATTATTGGTTATTGGCTTTCCTACTCGTTTTTACTGGGAGGCGGAGGGACGAGGTTGGCAGTGGACTCGCTACCCTTTCCTGATGCACCTATGGAGTTTTCCTGGTTGTATAATGAAATAACTTTGGCGACAGCAGCTTTCCGCAACTCTAGATTCAACGGTGATCTCGTTGTGATTGAATCATATCGAAGACCCCATTCACCAAGAATCACACTCTGACAGGAGTTAAAATATGTAAAACTTACGTTTATCATGTGTATTGTAATTATTAATATGTATATTAGAATTTATACATGAATGTGTTATCTTACAGCGGGCACAAACGTTGTATTTTAATATCCTACACTCTGGGATGCACTGGAAAAACTAGCGTATTGCAGATTATAAAAAACTACAGTTTACATATATTATTGAGAAGTACGTTTATGTTTGGATGGGAATCGCGACAGGCCGCCAACGAAAAGGTCGTTGCGATCTCTTCCCAGACGTGTCATGAGGCCTCACAACCCTCGTTTCACAAAATATATATTTCGCTGACAAAAGTCGATCTCCTCGACAAACAGTTCCCTCGTATTCCCCAATACGAGATGTCTGACGCGCCGTAACATCACCAGAAGCTGATCCTCTATGCATTGAGCTAAGTCGAGACACCTCGTGTATATTGATGGGTACCATAACACCAGGAGCTGATCCTCTATGCATTGAGCTACGTCGAGACACCTCGTGTATATTTATGGATACGAAATCACCAACATCAATCACCTGTGCCTTAAATCTGGTAGAGCTATCTCCCAGTGCATATTTGTGAATGAAAAAACCTTCACCAGTTCCGGAACCCAAATCATCATCTGGCAAGAGATATAAACATGGCAATCTTCAATTAAATTAAAACAACCGGAGGAGCTGGAATTGGTACTTCAGTGGGCTGGAATACCAAACCAAAAACACCTACCCGTAGAACTAATTAATCGTATAATATATCATAATAATCGTATAATAACTGTAAAAATACCTAACCGTAGAACCGAGTGAATCACGTAGTAAAATAATGTTAATTGGTTCATAATGAAATATGTCATTTATTCGATTGTGTTAGCGTTTCATCAGTTGCCGCGTACAGACTCTCCGAGGCGAGGGCGAGATGTGCATTCACGGTAGGGATTCTCATTCCCCATTGTTCTAGGTATGTTAATCCTATTCAGGTATTAGGTCTCTAAGGCGAGTGCCGATATCAATCAATGTAAGCCGAATAATAGTATTTATATTGTGAAGAATAGTTCGGAGTGCGGGAGATATGAAATTTAAATTCAAGGTAGTAAATTGTATCAGAGTCATTTAAAAATCAACAGAAAGCAGCACCCCAAAGTCTAAAAGAACCAAAAGTTACCATACAAACCTGGATGAGTGATATTAAAAAACATATTTTAACCTTAGGTCCCATTATAACCCATTTTGTAACTAGAATCTTATTTCAAGCAAAAATTCCTGACGAATTAAAATGTAGTATTATCAGACCTATCTATAAAGGAGGTGATCACACTGTATTGGGTAACTACAGACCAATTAGTATTTTACCATCACTCTACAAAATTCTTGAAAAATACATTCAGTTAAAATTAGTTAAATATTTGGAAAAAATTTCCATTATTGATACCAATCAATACGGTTTTCAAAAAAAAGAGCACTGAATTGCTACTTCAAAGTTTGCCAGCCTAATAAATAATGAGTTGAATTGTAAAAAACATACATTAGTCTTATTTATAGATTATTCCAAGGCTTTTGATACCATTGACCATTGTAAATTACTTAAAATACTAAAAATTATAGGAATTAGAGGAAAACTTCCAAAACTCTTTGAAAATTACTTAAGCAACCGATGCATGAAACTGAAACTATTTAACACTTTAAGTAAAAAAAAATAAGTTTATGCAGGAGTTTCTCAAGGTTCCATATTAGGTCTAATTTTGTATATTATTTATGTATCATTTATTAAATTCATTTTTAGACATGTAAAGCACTTTGTGTATGCGGATGATACTGCTTTGGTAATTTCTAGCAGTGATTTGCAAGCATGTATGGACCTTTTACAAAAAGACTACATCAATCTTTTAAAATGGTGTCATAATTCTGGATTAATTATAAATGCAAAAAAAACTAAATTAATGTACATAAGATCCCCAAATGCAAAGGTATATATTACACCTGAAATAAAAAAAAACACATACTTCAGATTGTTTACACGATGGCATTCCAGCATCGTGTACATGTGAAAATGTTGAATTTGTGAAATCATTTGTTTACTTAGGTGTCATTATTGATTGTTTTTTCAAGTGGGATTTACAAATAAATAAGGGTTGTGTCTTAGAGTAATTACTCTAAGTGTAAAACAAACATCAATCAGTAGAAAATTCACTGGTTCCATTATTAGCTCATAAAAGTTTATACGAACAAAGGCATAATATTCCATACTTTTATCAGAGTCTCAAAATTCTTTCAGTTAGATCAATTCTGTGGTACAAAATTATATTTCAGCAAATTAATAACCCTATATTTAATACAAATAGACTAGAGCACATTTACAATACTCGTCTCAATTTTAATGAAGGATTAATGGTTTCTGAGCATAAAAACAAATATGGACAAAGAACTTTAGAACACATGATTCCTAGTTGTATAAATATGTTACCCGCTGAAAAAAAAAAACGAAACACATTAAAAACTTGGCTAACTGAAAGAAGCTATTTGTATTAGAAATATGGAAATATTACTTTATTTATTTATTTTTTTATTTTTTATATGTCTACCGCACAAGAGTCCCTAACTGCTCCCAACCGTCTGGAGCCAGTGAGACTATGGAATTCCCAATTGGGGAACGTTGTGAGGCTGAAGGGATTGGGGAGGGGAAGGAGAAGGGGAAGGTGGGGATAAGGGGAAATACCTGGCTATTCAGATCTGGTCACCAAACACGGCTATAAGCCATTTCAAGCAACGTTTCAATTCTGAATGGTGGTCTTTCACCAGGGCGATACTGAGAGTATCTTCCACTCTGGAACGTGGGCAAATATACTATATATTATTTTAAATTAATTAATTGTGAAACAACACAAATTAATTAAATAAAATTTACTTGCGCACGCCGGGATTTGAACCCGCGACCTTCGGATTCGTAGTCGAGAGCCTTACCCCTCGACCTCGACATTCATGATTTATTGCTTTCGTTTATGTTTTCATTTTATTAATTTTTTAAATATATTTAGCAGAAATATTTTATTTAGTTTGTATTTATTTAAGTATTTATGTTTGAAGCTTGTTACATATGGTTTTTATGTTTTTATTTTATATATTGTTTTCTTTTTTTGTGTTTTTATTTTACATATTTTGTAACCTTGTCTGTAAATTTAATGTTTTAAATAACAAGCACCCGTTAGACAAACTACAAAAAAGTAGTTTATCGGGACTTTTTGAATTGTATATTTTCTTTCGGTTGAAAAATTAAATAAAAAAAAATTAAAAAATATATTGCAAAAGCTATTTCAGCCAGTTTTCAAACTCATTTTTATTGAAATAAAGTTTTTATTGTTCTGGCTTAGGTGTCAGTAATTAATTTGGTAGTGAGGGTGAAAACCTCCTTAAAATTCTTGTCATAAAAGCTTGAGGTACAATATAACAAGTGGCAGAAATACGTAATTTTTTTTTTAACAAAATGGATTATAATGTTATTTTGGGAACACACGTACTCACCAACGCATTGGAAGTAAAGGCTATTTCAGCAAGTATTCAAACCAATTTTTATTATCGAACAAATTTTTTTGCTTGTGACATAGGTGTCAGCAATTAATACGTAACATGTTTTTTTAGCACGATTGGTACTAATTTTATTTTCAGAACAAATATTCTCACCAAGGAACTGAATAAAAATCAAACATAATTTTTTTGAAAACACATCTGTGAAGTATATGAAAAAGCTATTACAGCTAGTTTTCAAATTAATTTTTTGACATGTTTTTGTTGTTGTTGTGGCATTGGGGTTAGTAATTATTTTGTTAGTTAGGGTGAAAACCTTCGTAGAATTATTGTCATAAAAGCTGGAGGTACAATAGAACAAGTGGCTGAAATACGTAATGTGTTTTATTAACATGATTGGTTATATCGTTATTTTCAAAACACATGTACTCAGTAAGGAACTGCATAAAAAAAATAAAAAATAAATTGAAGACTCTGACATCTGTGCGCTAAATAAAAAAGCTATTTCAGCGAGTATTCAAACCAAATATTTTGTGAGGTAAAACTTTTCTGCATGTGACATAGATGTCAGTAAATAATTCGTTAGTAAGAGTGAAAACCGTCGTACAATTATTGTCATATAAGCTTGAGGTACAATATAACAAGTGGTCACTTTTTTTTATTAAGACGGATTACAATGTTATTTTCAGAACACATACTCACCAAAGCATTGGAACTAAATAAAATACAATAATTATATTTAAAAAAAACTTACATCTGTGAGCTAAATACAAAAGTTATTTCAGCAAGTATTCAAACCAATTTTTATTATCGAACAAACTTTATTGCTTGTTACACAGGTGTCAGTAATTAATACACAATATGTTTTTTTTAGCACGATTGGTTATAAGTTATAATGTTATTTTCAGAACAAATATTCTCACCAACGAACTTAATAAAACTCACACAAAATTTTTTGAAATAGCTAGTTCTCAAACTAATTTTTATTGATATTTTTTTGTTGTTGAGGAATTGGTGGCAGTAATTAATTTGTTAGTAAGGGTGAAAACCTTCGTTCAATAATTGTCATAAAAGCATGAGGTAAAAAAGTGGCAGTAATACGTAATATGTTTTTTTAACATGATTGGTTTTAACGTTATTTTCAGAAAACATTTACTCACTAAGGAACTGAATAAAAAAACAGACATTATTTTTTAAAACACTGACATCTGTGCGATAAATGCAAAAGCTATTTCAGCGAGTATTCAAAAACCAAATTTTTATTGACGTAAAACTTTTTTGCTTGTGACATAGATGTCAGTAAATAATTCGTTAGTAAGAATGAAAACCGTCGTACAATTATTGTCATAAAAGCTTGAGGTACAATATAACAAGTGGTAACTTTTTTTTTATTAAGACGGATTACAATGTTATTTTCAGAACACATACTCACCAAAGCATTGGAACTAAATAAAATACAATAATTATATTTTAAAAAAACTAACATCTGTGAGCTAAATACAAAAGTTATTTCAGCAAGTATTCAAACCATTTTTTTATTATCGAACAAACTTTATTGCTTTTTACACAGGTGTCAGTAATTAATACACAATATGTTTTTTTTAGCACGATTAAGTTATAATGTAATTTTCAGAACAAATATTCTCACCAACGAACTTAATAAAACTCAAACATAATATTTTGAAAACACTTATATCTGTGAAGGATATGCAAAAGCTATTTCAGCTAGTTCTCAAACCAATTTTTATTGATATTTTTTTGTTGTTGAGGAATTGGTGGCAGTAATTAACTTGTTAGTAAGGGTGAAAACCTTCGTTCAATTATTGTCATAAAAGCATGAGGTAATAAAGTGGCAGTAATACGTAATTTGTTTTTTTAACATGATTGGTTTTAACGTTATTTTCAGAAAACATTTACTCACTAAGGAACTGAATAAAAAAACAGACATTATTTTTGAAAACACTGACATCTGTGCGATAAATGAAAAAGCTATTTCAGCAAGTATTCAAAAACCAAATTTTTATTGACGTAAAACTTTTTTGCTTGTGACATAGATGTCAGTAAATAATTCGTTAGTAAGAGTGAAAACCGTCGTACAATTATTGTCATAAAAGCTTGAGGTACAATATAACAAGTGGTAACTTTTTTTTTATTAAGACGGATTACAATGTTATTTTCAGAACACATACTCACCAAAGCATTGCAACTAAATAAAATACAATAATTATATTTTAAAAAAACTAACATCTGTGAGCTAAATACAAAAGTTATTTCAGCAAGTATTCAAACCATTTTTTATTATCGAACAAACTTTATTGCTTGTTACACAGGTGTCAGTAATTAATACACAATATGTTTTTTTTAGCACGATTAAGTTATAATGTAATTTTCAGAACAAATATTCTCACCAACGAACTTAATAAAACTCAAACATAATATTTTGAAAACACTTATATCTGTGAAGTATATGCAAAAGCTATTTCAGCTAGTTCTCAAACTAATTTTTATTGATATTTTTTTGTTGTTGAGGATTTGTTGGCAGTAATTAACTTGTTAGTAAGGGTGAAAACCTTCGTTCAATTATTGTCATAAAAGCATGAGGTAAAAAAGTGGCAGTAATACGTAATATGTTTTTTTAACATGATTGGTTTTAACGTTATTTTCAGAAAACATTTACTCACTAAGGAACTGAATAAAAAAACAGACATTATTTTTGAAAACACTGACATCTGTGCGATAAATGAAAAAGCTATTTCAGCAAGTATTCAAAAACCAAATTTTTATTGACGTAAAACTTTTTTGCTTGTGACATAGATGTCAGTAAATAATTCGTTAGTAAGAGTGAAAACCGTCGTACAATTATTGTCATAAAAGCTTGAGGTACAATATAACAAGTGGTAACTTTTTTTTTATTAAGACGGATTACAATGTTATTTTCAGAACACATACTCACCAAAGCATTGGAACTAAATAAAATACAATAATTATATTTTAAAAAAACTAACATCTGTGAGCTAAATACAAAAGTTATTTCAGCAAGTATTCAAACCATTTTTTATTATCGAACAAACTTTATTGCTTGTTACACAGGTGTCAGTAATTAATACACAATATGTTTTTTTTAGCACGATTAAGTTATAATGTAATTTTCAGAACAAATATTCTCACCAACGAACTTAATAAAACTCAAACATAATATTTTGAAAACACTTATATCTGTGAAGTATATGCAAAAGCTATTTCAGCTAGTTCTCAAACTAATTTTTATTGATATTTTTTTGTTGTTGAGGATTTGTTGGCAGTAATTAACTTGTTAGTAAGGGTGAAAACCTTCGTTCAATTATTGTCATAAAAGCATGAGGTAAAAAAGTGGCAGTAATACGTAATATGTTTTTTTAACATGATTGGTTTTAACGTTATTTTCAGAAAACATTTACTCACTAAGGAACTGAATAAAAAAACAGACATTATTTTTGAAAACACTGACATCTGTGCGATAATTGCAAAAGCTATTTCAGCGAGTATTCAAAAACCAAATTTTTATTGACGTTAAACTTTTTTGCTTGTGACATAGATGTCAGTAAATAATTCGTTAGTAAGAGTGAAAACCGTCGTACAATTATTGTCATAAAAGCTTGAGGTACAATATAACAAGTGGTAACTTTTTTTTTATTAAGACGGATTACAATGTTATTTTCAGAACACATACTCACCAAAGCATTGGAACTAAATAAAATACAATAATTATATTTAAAAAAAACTTACATCTGTGAGCTAAATACAAAAGTTATTTCAGCAAGTATTCAAACCAATTTTTATTATCGAACAAACTTTATTGCTTGTTACACAGGTGTCAGTAA
This sequence comes from Halesus radiatus, assembly GCA_022606495.2. Classification (NCBI taxonomy): domain Eukaryota; kingdom Metazoa; phylum Arthropoda; class Insecta; order Trichoptera; family Limnephilidae; genus Halesus; species Halesus radiatus. Next base: position 3,607 of record JAHDVE020007158.1, on the reverse strand, counting down.
TTAATACACAATATGTTTTTTTTAGCACGATTAAGTTATAATGTAATTTTCAGAACAAATATTCTCACCAACGAACTTAATAAAACTCACACAAAATTTTTTGAAAACACTTATATCTGTGAAGTATATGCAAAAGCTATTTCAGCTAGTTCTCAAACTAATTTTTATTGATATTTTTTTGTTGTTGAGGAATTGGTGGCAGTAATTAATTTGTTAGTAAGGGTGAAAACCTTCGTTCAATAATTGTCATAAAAGCATGAGGTAAAAAAGTGGCAGTAATACGTACATAAGCTTTAACATGATTGGTTTTAACGTTATTTCTTTGTGAAAACATTTTTTACTCTATCAAGGGAACTGAATAAAAACAGACATTATTTTTGAAAACACTGACATCTGTGCGATAAAATGCAAAAAAAAAAGCTAAGCTCTTTTCAGCGAGTATTCAAAAACCAAATTTTTATTGACAAGCTAAACTTTTTTGCTTGTGACATAGATGTCAGTAACAATTCGTTAGTAAGAGTGAAAAACCAGTCGTACAATTATTGTCATAAAAGTTTGAGGTGTACAATATAACAAGTGGTCACTTTTTTTTTATTAAGATGGATTACAATGTTATTTTCAGAACACATACTCACCAAAGCATTGGAACTAAATAAAATACAATAATTATATTTTAAAAAAACTAACATCTGTGAGCTAAATACAAAAGTTATTTCAGCAAGTATTCAAACCATTTTTTATTATCGAACAAACTTTATTGCTTGTTACACAGGTGTCAGTAATTAATACACAATATGTTTTTTTTAGCACGATTAAGTTATAATGTAATTTTCAGAACAAATATTCTCACCAACGAACTCAATAAAACTCAAACATAATATTTTGAAAACACTTATATCTGTGAAGTATATGCAAAAGCTATTTCAGCTAGTTCTCAAATTAACTTTTATTGATATTTTTTTGTTGTTGAGGAATTGGTGGCAGTGATTAATTTGTTAGTAAGGGTGAAAACCTTCGTTTAATTATTGTCATAAAAGCATGAGGTAAAAAAGTGGCAGTAATACGTAATATGTTTTTTTTAACATGATTGGTTTTAACGTTATTTTCAGAAAACAATTACTCACTAAGGAACTGAGTAAAAAACCGACATTATTTTTGAAAACACTGACATCTGTGCGATAAATGCAAAAGCTATTTCAGCGAGTATTCAAAAACCAAATTTTTATTGTCGTAAAACTTTTTTGCTTGTGACATAGATGTCAGTAAATAATTCGTTAGGAAGAGTGAAAACCTTCGTACAATTATTGTCATGAAGTCTTGAGGGACAATAAAACAAGTGGCAGTAATACTTTTAACATTTTTTTTAACAAGATGTATTATTATGTTATTTTCAGAACACACGTACTCACCAAAGCATCGGAAGTAAATAATATACAATCAAAAGCTATTTCAGCAAGAATTCAAACCGATTTTCATTTTCGAACACACTTTTTCGCTTGTGACATAGGTGTCAGTAATCAGTACGTAATATGATTTTTTTTAGCACGATTGGTTATAATGTGATAATCAAAACAAATATTCTCACCAACGAACTGAATAAAAATCAAACATTATTTTTTTGAAAACATTTATATCTGTGAAGTATATGCAAAAGTTATGTCAGCTAGTTTTCAAACTAATTTTTTTTACATGTTTTTGTTGTTGTTGTGGCATTGGGGTTAGTAATTAATTTGTTAGTTAGGATGAAAACCTTCGTAGAATTATTGTCATAAAACCTTGAGGTACAATATAACAACTGGCTGAAATACGTAATATGTTTTATTAACACGATTGGTTATATCGTTATTTTCAAAACACATGTACTCAGTAAGGAACTGCATAAAAAAAATGAAAACTCTGAAATCTGTGCGCTAAATAAAAAAGCTATTTCAGCGAGTATTCAAACGAAATATTATGTGAGGTAAAACATTTCTGCGTGTGACATAGAAATCAGTAAATAATTCGTTAGTAAGAGTGAAAACCGTCGTACAATTATTGTCATAAAAGCTTGAGGTACAATATAACAAGTGGTCACTTTTTTTATTAAGATGGATTACAATGTTATTTTCAGAACACATACTCACCAAAGCAATGGAACTAAATAAAATACAATAATTATATATTAAAAACAATTACATCTGTGAGCTAAATACAAAAGCTATTTCAGCAAGTATTCAAACCAATTTTTATTATTGAACAAACTTTATTGCTTGTTACACAGGTGTCAGTAATTAATACACAAAATTATTTTTTTAGCACGATTGGTTATAAGTTATAATGTTATTTTCAGAACAAATATTCTCACCAACGAATTTAATAAAACTCAAACATAATTTTTTGAAAACACTTATATCTGTGAAGTTTATGCAAAAGCTATTTCAGCTGTTTTCAAACTAATATTTATTGATATTTTTTTGTTGTTGTGGCATTGGTGGCAGTAATTAATTTGTTAGTAAGGGTGAAAACCTTCGTTCAATTATTGTCATAAAAGCATGAGGTAATAAAGTGGCAGTAATACGTAATATGTTTGTTTAACATGATTGGTTTTAACGTTATTTTCAGAAAACATTTACTCACTAAGGAACTGAATAAAAAAACAGACATTATTTTTGAAAACACTGACATCTGCGCGATAAATGCAAAAGCTATTTCAGCGAGTATTCAAAAACAAAATTTTTAGTGACTTAAAACTTTTTTGCTTGTGACATAGATGTCAGTAAATAATTCGTTAGGAAGAGTGAAAACCTTCGTACAATTATTGTCATGAGGTCTTGAGGTACAATATAACAGGTGGCAGTAATACTTTAAACATTTTTTTTAACAAGATGTATTATTATGTTATTTTCAGAACACACGTACTCTCCAAAGCATCGGAAGTAAATAATATACAATCATCTTACATATGTCAGCCAAATACAAAAGCTATTTCAGCGAGTATTCAAAACAAATTTTCATTTTCGAACACACTTTTTTGCTAGGTGTCAGTAATCAGTACATAATATGATTTTTTTAGCACGATTGGTTATAATGTGATAATCAAAACAAATATTCGCACCAACGAACTGAATAAAAATCAAACATTATTTTTTTGAAAACATTTATATCTGTGAAGTATATGCAAAAGTTATATCAGCTAGTTTTCAAACTAATTTTTAATGACATTTTTTTGTTGTTGTGGCATTTGTGGCAGTAATTAATTTGTTAGCGAGGGTGAAAACCTTCGTAAAATTATTGTCATAAAAGCTGGAGGAACAACATTACAACAGGCAGAAATACGTAACATGTCTTTTTAACACGATTGGTTATATAACGTTATCTTCAGAACACATGTACTCACTAAGGAACTAAATAAAAAAACAAACATTTTTTGAAAACTCTGACATCTGTTAGCTAAATGAAAAAGCTATTTCAGCGAGTTTTGAAACCAAAAAAATTGTGAGGTAAAACTTTTTTGCATTTGACATAGATGTCAGTAATTAATTCGTTAGTAAGAGTGAAAACGTTGGTACAATTATTGCCATAAAAGCTTGAGGGACAATATAACAAGTAATACGTAACGAGGGACAAT
>JAHDVE020007157.1:0-72115 GCA_022606495.2 Halesus radiatus | reverse complement strand
TTTTACATCATCACGAAAATACCATATTTCAAATATAATATATTGATGTCTATCTGTAAAACAAGATATCATCACTCATTTAAAATCTGCAAAATATCATACATCCTTCCAAAACGGCAATCAATTGACGGGTTCAATGGTCGAGGAGTAAAGCTCTCGACTGCGAATCCGAAGGTCGCGGATTCAAATCCCGGCGTGGGCAAGTAAATTTTATCTAATTAATTTGTGCTGTTTTACAATTAATTCATTTAAGAATACTATATACTATATTTTCTCACGTTCCAGAGTGGAAGATAATCTCAGTATCCCCTTGGTGAAAGACCACCATTCAGAATTGAAACGTTGCTTGAAATGGCCTTTAGCCGTGTTTGGTGACCAGATCTGAGTAGCTAGGAATTTCCCCACCTTCCTCTTCCCCCCCAATACCTTCATCCTCAGAACATTCCCCAATTGGGGATGCCATAGTCTCACCCAGACGGTTGGGAGCAGTTGGGACTCTTGCGCGGTATTCAAATTAAAAAAATTATAATAATAACCAAATGGTTAATTGGCCTGGGTAGAGGGAAGTATTGTTACATAATTAAATTTATTCCTATCTATTATTTACAACACACTTAGTAGATAGATAGAAGAGAAACAGTACTTTAAAAATATTCATTCACGCATTACTGGAGCATTTGGTTATTTAGAAGAGAAACAGTAATTTAATAATATTCCTCCACGCATTACTGGAGCATTTGGTTATTTAGAATAGGCAATCTGCCTAGCTGGGAACTAATATCGACTTGACAAGACATAAGAGCAATTGGAAACATTTGAAGTATTTTCAGTTATTTAAAAAATCTCAATTCGCATTAGTTATTATATAATACCCTATTATTTTATATGCTACATAAATATATCTACGTAATTTAATAAAAACAAAAATTATAATAATAATTCAGAATATAAATATTCAGAATACTATTTTGCTGCTTGTGGTTAGGTACGGAGTGGTCATTAATATTTTATGAAAATAAAAATAAAACTTTGTAGTCAATCCAAAATAGAGAAAAGAAAAAAAAATGTTTCGACTGAGGTAAGAACATTACAGAAACGTAAAAAAAAATTACAAAGTATGTAAATTATGTGTGTATTATAGATATAGTGAAACTGTGTAGTGAAACATAAAATATGAAGAAGATAGCAAAAGGTAAGTATACAGAAACGTGAAATGAAAAACATTTCAATTATTTACAAAAGTATGCAGATAATTAGTATTTTGCAGATAATTTTTTTTAAAGTGAATAAAAATAATAAAATATGGTTCCATCTTACACAGCAATGTCACGCGATAATGTTTTCTATAAAGAGCAACTTTAAGGCACTTTATCGGATAACATTTCCGCATCAGATAGAACCTTTTTATTCCAAAGGGTCGATATGTCGTCAGTACATAAGTTTTAGTTTATTAAGACCAAATAAAAAGATTGTATTTTATATTTCAACATAGTATATATTTAACATAATTATTCAAATAATTTGCAAACATACTTACGATGGCTAGCATGTATATAATAATATTCTGAACTTCTAAAAATTAAACACTAAAACTATTAATATTAAGAAGGGAAATAAAATACCTATTTATGTATTTTGGTAATAATTTTTTATCTTTAGTAAATTATCTTGTTTTGAGATTCTTCGGCCGAAGTAATTAAATAATACGTTAGAAACGGGTGGTCATAACGACCAGCTCGCTTTTTGTTTTTTTTTCTTCTTAATCACTGACACTACTCGCAGCTGTTTATCTTCACCGAACGGAGTGAGTGTGGAAAATGATTTAATCCCCAGTCATTAGAGGATATCTTGATCGAAACCAGGTTAATACTCCGGGAAAGAACCTTTCAATGGGTGATTCAAAATAATCAATACATTTAAAATAAAAGTCAGCTTTCTATGTGAAACCCCTCTTTGGGGAAATTAAGATAGATAAAACTCAATTTTGGAGTATCTTCACTGTAGTTCACTATACTTTTTCAATATTTAATCCTTTTTTGTTTTTTTTTTCGGTTTCCTATTTCCATTAGGATTTATCAATATTATCGTATTCAATGATTACATATTTCAATGAGTTATAAAAATAAACTGAATATTGTTTAAAATAAAGCTGGTACAATAGACATTATATTAATAAAAAAATAAAAAAAACATGGATTCAGTAAACCAACACAATGTGATCCGTCTTCCAAAGGGTAATAAAACAACCTGAAAGTTGTCACAGTACCGAATTTCTCGGGCCACAGTCACAGGCCACAGTCACAGGCCACAGAACCTCGGGCCACAGTCACAGGCCGCAGTCACAGGCCACAGAACCTCGTTCCGTTACGTATGCACATTTGTATTGGCAATCTTAGTAAAGTTCACCAATAGATCTAATATATAAAAATATCCCCAAACTAGCTCTTCTCAGGGTAGAGGGATGTATACGAGAAGTAATACACCCGTCTTTTAGTCGTGTTGTCAGTTCGTTGATGGGCGATTCTCGAAATTACCGCTTAGTTATCATTAATAAAAACAAATACATATAAATAGATAGATAGATAGATAAATAGATACATATAAACAGGAATAGGGAATTCAAAATAAAAACAACTCTCTTTTGCTATATAAAATACCTGGTAGGCAGGCGTATATATTTATAGCGGAATTTAAAGGCTCTAGGAAAAGCTTTAACCTTTCTGTGAACGACTGCAGGTTATTAAAAGATAGACAGAATTTGAATGAGTTTAAATGATTTCAGTTTTATCTAAAAGCAAAAGGCAAATGAATAACTAAGTAAATTGGAACGGAACCCTTGTTGTTGGCGCAGGTAGGCAGCGGACAGCTCGAAGCAGTCACGGGCAAGAATGGTCTCCCTGTCTTCTCCCCCCCTCCCTTGTGGTCGCTTTCCCCCTCCCCGCCCTTACCAAATGGGGCGGAGAAATACTTATCATAGACAACTAATGTTTATTTATGGTTAATTCTGCATCGCAGTTTGTCAACCTTAGTTGTTAGGGAGTCGCTTCATAACACTTCCCCGTCAACGCAAATAAAAACCCTCCCCTCGTAATGTAGGTTTTTTTGGATAATAACCCCCTTAAAGTGAAACCCCGATTAACTATAGGCAAAAGAAAAGTCGTCCACAAAGAGATTCAGCATTAAAAACCTAGGCCGCAAAGGTACATGTTTTACATAGTGAAATACAGTGTTCATTATTATAAAATAGGTCGGAGTGATCGGGCATCCTTGGCGCCTCGAACGTCTATGTCTGCATCTCTCCATGCAAAGATTGAAGCCGTTTTTCCCATCCTGGAGATTGGAGCTAGGATCACAACCCTCAGCCAGGATGAAAAGACTCAAGATGAAGCAACAACATGAAAGCAAAATAATATAAATATTAGAAATATACAATTAATGGGCATTCGTGTGATTGAGAAGCGAAACGATACTAAGATGAATTAACTTTACCTACTTATGCAGGCCAATGAAAAAAGAATAATAAATTTTATATAGAGAGAGGTGGTTTCACAGAGGGCGAGCGAAATTATTTGAAGTATCACTATTTGCAAAAGAGAATTAGTTTTATAGAATTATATATATATATGTTATAGGGATGGAATTGAAAGGCACTCAAGGGTAATTATCTCGTCGTGATTCTGTAATTGACCACGACACCCTGGCGTCTTTAGATATGCATATGATATATATATATATGTTTATGTTATAAGATTGTAATGTACGAATATCTTATGAAAGACACGCAAGGGTAATTATCTCGTCGTGATTCTGTAACTGACCACAACACCCTGGCGTCTTTAGATATCGGTTGCATGAATACATATTATATGGTCAACTGACTAGTGTCAGAACATGTACTTAATCATCGAGCCGGACATCAATTATCAAGACATACTTCCGACCCTACATCAGAAACCCCGGTAGGGTTAATAAGAATGCAACGATATAGTTGACGACGAATATTCGTGGAAAGACATCAAGGAAAATGGATTCATCGTGAACCTGTCCGGTCCTAGAGATATCCTGGATCATCGAGCCGACTTAAATTCCAGCTTTTTACCTCTTCCACCAGCCCAGAATCCCGATAGAACCCTTCCCTGGCCGTTGGCACTGTCTTTAGCTATATTGGAGAGGAAATATTCCTTTTTTTTTTATCATTATTATTAAGGTAATATATGCGTATTTATTTATCCCACGTTGGGTTATCGTAAAGTAAAAAAATAATTAACGGTTAATTATTCGTCATAACCGATCATTATCACTCCTTCAGAATGATGTTATTGGGCGCCATCTTGTATTTTATATTCCGGTCTACAAGAAAACCTTATTAGTTGTTGTAGCTATAAATTCATTAAAAAAAGATATCGGAGATTGAAAAAATGTTAATCAATCCAAGCTCTGAAATGTATTATTTTTAAGCCACCCGGTTAATTACTCCGAATGGCTATTATGTAAGAATGTACACATCACCATTTTTTCAGGCGTCCCCTTGAAATGGTGAAGGTACTTTACGGTTTTTTACACATGTGGGAAGGAGGAAAAAGGAAAGCGCTAAGAGTGGGAAAGGAAACAAGACATCAGAGGAAGGAAGAAGAAGCTTCCCCTCTTCGTTGCTAGTCACTTTTCGTTCAAAGGTATTTTAAAAACAATATTCTTTATAAAAAGATTAAGTATTAATATTTTATCCATCCGATCAGTCAGTAATAACTGTTTAAAAAAAATCGTATTCTCCCGATACCTGTCTGCTGGTTTTAGGTGAATATTTTAGACCGCCATAAACAGGCGTCAGCATGTCATTGATAACTCCCCAATAAATATTTCAGGAAGTGACATTACTCCGCAGACGTGTGTTAAATTACTCGGTGTCCATCTGGATGCAGACTTTTCCTTTAAAGGTCGTGTAAACAGAACTGTACGTACAGGGTTCTTTCAATTGAGGCGAATAAAGGCAGTACGGATAAACCTGCCAACAGAAGCGACTAAACTACTCATCAATTCGTATGTTGTGTCACGTCTAGATTACTGCAACGGAATATATGCGAGTCTGTCCAAATAGCAAATTAACAAATTGAAATCAGTATTCGACATTGCAGCAAGATTTATCTAATCACCGGCGTATCTAAATATTCTCATATGTCAGAGAATCTCAAAAATCTCCACTGGCTCAAATGTCCTGAAAGAGTCCAGTTCAAGCTCTGCTGGATGGTATTTAAGTCACTTAACGGAATGGCTCCGGTTTACTTATTAGAACTGCGTATTTCTGAAAATACCAACTAACGGCAGTCCACCCTTAGGTTAGCAGCGTTATCAGCTATCGGCAGGCTGAAGGAATCAAAGCGCGCACCTAAAAATACTAAGTTCGGTGATCGTGCTTTTGCAGTGTCAGGACCTAAAGTCCGGAATGAACCGCTCTTGACTTAAAAATTATCAAAGACTCAACAGAATTCAGAACTAAACCTAAATCGCATCTTTTCAGACAATCGTATCCAAAAATTAAAGAAATTCACCTGTAAATTGATTAGCTAAGCTAGCCGGTTAGTACTAACTTAAAATCATTAAATAAAAATTCACGCATCTGTGCGCAAATGCGTCCACTATAAATAACCATAGTATAAATATATTAAAAAAATGCTAATATTTATTAAAAGCTTCTTACGATTTTTAAGGTAGTTTTATAGATATTTTCGAGTCCTAAAATTCATTTTATGAATTCTTTCCGGTCCTAAAAATTATAAGTATTTTCATAAATACCAACTCCTTTTGTGCCTCCAATCTTCTAATAACTGTAACCTCAATAGAATGGGAGCAACAAATAACCACGTAAAACTACCATTTCTATAAATAAATTTTCTAATAAAACTGTCTTCATCTGAAGCGACCTGCCAGGTAAGTATGTTCTTCTGTATCTGTTTGTACATAATTAGTTTAGAAATATTTGTACCGCGCGCTCGGGGTGATTTTTCACAAAAACGGCGCTATAAAAATCATCCACTTATTATTATTATTATAAACTTTTGATCCAGTTTAATTCGATTCCGATAACGAATGATTACTGATATGATGATTTATATTGTTGTAAAATCATATTAATTTGACAATAATATTGTAGAATTTTTTCGTTCGTTGAACTCGGTCACTCAGTCTTGACTTTAACTGCCTATGCAAGTCACCCGTACATTGGAATCTTGTTTTCGAAGCTTAAAACACTAAGTTCTATTTTCGGTAGTATTTTTACCACTAAATAAATGCAGGTACAAGGAAGGAGCCTACGCCTCTGAAACGGAAGTTACTTCGCTGGGATTTGAACCCGCGGTCGTTTCTCCAATAATTAAATTTCATTTGAAGTAACATCTTCTCAGCATTCCGGGTTCGAAAATATTATGCCGTTATTTAAAATATTTAAGACCCTATTTGGAAATAATTTCCGAACCGAACCAAGCTATATTAAATATAAGCAACCAATGAAACTATACTCTGAGATTCGAACTCATTCGAGTCATTCCCTTTTGTCACAAGTCAAAAGTCACAAAATTGCTAGACATCTCTAGGTTTCCCCAAAAAAAAAAACCCAAAGTGCATTTGTAACGGATGACCGTTCGACGGATTAGAAGTAGGTCATAAAATACCCTTTTGCATTGTAGAATTCTATTGTTAAATTTCCTTTGTTGTCTTCTGGCATTCCGTTCAAAGTAATTAAGTAACTTTCACATTTTTATTATTTAAAAGCTTTTTCAGGATTATATTATTACTATGAAAACCCATAAAACTAGCTTAACTGAACGTATTGTCCGTGATTTTTCAGAATAACCCAAATGGTTGAAAGATATTTTTATCTGCCCGATTGTTATCGTTACCTACATTACCTACATTAAAATGACAGCTTAAAATCTAGGCTTGTTAACTCATTTTAATAAGTTTCTCCTATTATCGTCAATTATTTATTTACTTTTTAACTTAAGTACTTTCGTTCGTCCTCGACGATAATTTTTTTCTTTCCTTAAAATACGACAACCATTTACGGGTTATGAATAACCTGCTGATTAAAAAATCCTATAAAGCATAGAATGCTGCTTGTGTCGTGATGGAGAAATTAACTGAAAGGCAATTCAAGTCATGATGGCTGTATAGAGACCCCGGCCGTTATCAATTGTCTGGCTTACTGTTTAAAAATTTTAAACTCGTGTGGTTAATTAAAAAACTCGAATTACTTGTACTCCAAATAAAACACGCTCTCTTGCGAATGTATTCTTCGCAAAAATAATAAATTACCATTTGCTTGTGGAAATTGGATGGATAAATTCGTCAATCATTTCTGTATATCTCTCTTTATAAACGTACTTACGGTAGTTAAACGGTCTAATTTTCTAACGTCCCGAATTCGTAAAATTCGAGTCTATGTTAATAATAATGCCTATTAAAAAATGGAATTTGGCGTCTATCTTGACGTTTTGATTTAAGTCGATCCACCAGCTAAAATTCAAACGAAACCACGTGCTCCTCTTACAGGTGGCAACAAGGTTTAAATTCTTTCGTTACGTTGGTCACATGCTTCCTTTTTACGCAAAAAAAAAAAACTACCCCAAAATGCGTGTTTTATTCCGTTTTGTAACGCTCAGACATAATTACTAAAACGTTTTACGGTCACGTTCTAAAAACCAAATTACCTCCAATGAACAATACGAAAATATCCGAAAAAACGGTTCGTAAGTAGAAGACTTCGTACTTTAAACATATATATTAATATAGATGCTTTATTTTTCTAGGCTTACAAAAGGACACACCAGTAAAAATACCCGGTTAAATGCAAGGCCAAGGTATGATCTACCTTGAGTTTCCATTGAATCGTCTATGACATTTTTAGGCCATATTCTAAACACATGATTCTGCATTATTTGCATCGCCTCAAATTTAACTATTTGAAAAAATATTAATTACGGTTTGTCTAGAATTGCTTTATGGAGACACGAAATCGCGTTAGAGCAGGTATAGAACCTTTCCTATGGTCGACGAACGGAGATTATCTTGTCGTTTCTGAGAAGTTAAAACTGAAAACGTGGTTTTTCGATGTGTTATCGGTTATCAAATAATGTTTATTATTCAAAATACTTTCGAACGTATATTTATTGTCGTTTTAATATTTAATGAATCCGCTCACTATTTGACGTTGGTAGATTAAAACGAATGTACTTTCACACGTGTTTTCCGAAAACAAATTTTTAGAACAAGCGTCAAAATTCAAAATGGCGGCGCTCGAATATCTGCTTGTAAAATTATTATTATTTTTTTTTTTTAAAGCGAATTTATCTATAGTTCTAATGCTTTTACTTTTATCTTCGATTGGACTCCTATATCAATCTCTAAAACTAAGATTTTAATTTCGACTTCGACCAAGGAATTCGTTTATTAATACCCGATATGTAAAGAGATGTTAACGGTAACGGTCAATTCATTAACGACGCTGGTAGCTTGATTTTACACGTGTTTTTTTTTTTTTTTAAAAAACCCCCGACGGAATTTCAATATTTAAAAATGGCCGCCGTTGCAAGAAACGTTGCTGAAAAAACACAGTTTTTTTTTTTTTAACACGTGTTTTTGAAAAAACTTTCCAGAACGGAATTTCAATATTCAAAAATGGCTACGTTTGCAAGAAACGTTGCTAAAAATGGTTGAACGATTGTGTAGATTTATATCGATGCGATTTTTGACACGTGTCGTCGAACGGAATTTCAATATTCAAAAATGGCGGCGTTTGAGAGAGAAAAAGAAATCACTTTCTAAAAACACGCGGTTATTTCCAGAGTTACCTAGACACTTCACTGGGAGAAAATCACACAAAAAATATATATACAGGGTAATTTGAATATTTATGTTATAAATAAGCGGTCATTTAAAGAATCTAACCCCACGTTATGGAAGCCACTGTCACAGTACCGAATTTCTCGGGCCACAGTCACAGGCCACAGTCACAGGCCACAGAACCTCGGGCCACAGTCACAGGCCACAGTCACAGGCCACAGAACCTCGGGCCACAGTCACAGGCCACAGTCACAGGCCACAGAACCTCGTTCCGTTACGTAAGCACATTTGTATTGGCAATCTTAGTAAAGTTCACCAATAGATTTAATATATAAAATATCCCCAAACTAGCTCTTCTCAGGGTAGAGGGATGTATACGAGAAGTAATACACCCGTCTTTTAGTCGTGTTGTCAGTTCGTTGATGGGCGATTCTCGAAATTACCGCTTAGTTATCATTAATAAAAACAAATACATATAAATAGATAGATAGATAAATAAATAGATACATATAAACAGGAATAGGGAATTCAAAATAAAAACAACTCTCTTTTGCTATATAAAATACCTGGTAGGCAGGCGTATATATTTATAGCGGAATTTAAAGGCTCTAGGAAAAGCTTTAACCTTTCTGTGAACGACTGCAGGTTATTAAAAGATAGACAGAATTTGAATGAGTTTAAATGATTTCAGTTTTATCTAAAAGCAAAAGGCAAATGAATAACTAAGTAAATTGGAACGGAACCCTTGTTGTTGGAAGCAGGTAGGCAGCGGACAGCTCGAAGCAGTGCACAGGTCGGATCTCCAGCCAAGAATGGTCTCCCTGTCTTCTCCCCCCCTCCCTTGTGGTCGCTTTCCCCCTCCCCGCCCTTACCAAATGGGGCGGAGAAATACTTATCATAGACAACTAATGTTTATTTATGGTTAATTCTGCATCGCAGTTTGTCAACCTTAGTTGTTAGGGAGTCGCTTCATAACAACTTGTACTGACATGGCTTTACTAATGAGTTGAACGTAAAACAAACACGCTCATTGGATGTGTTGCTTCACTGGGTGATGCCATGAGAAAATATATCGACGGTACTGATAGGTTTCAGGTTCTCACCTACCACGAAATCACGACACCAAAAATCGTTTCAGTTGTTTGATCTATCAAACTGTCATCGACACGCTAAACCTATAACTACTGCGTTTTTTCGATTCTGGTTATAAGGACATAAAACAAACTACTTGTCAAAACAAAAACAACAACGAAAAGTCGTTTCGGAAATTGTTCGGCAAAACGTTGCAATGGGTGGGCTTTTTCAGATTCTAATGATTTTTGATAAAAAACTAAATCTATATTTTTTTGACAGTTTAATTACAATATATTTTCTTCAAAAATCTTTCTAAATAATTAGTAAAACTTATTTTTTTCCAGAGAGAAAATTTGTATCGAGTGTTATAATATAATCATTGTCCTTGACAGTAAACACCCAAAATATCCACTTTGCAGTTTGCTAACTAAGAATAATTTATCTGTTAATTCTATACGGGTAGTTAGTGAATTGTATAAGGTTTCAAAATACAATAATCCTCACACTCTAATCTTTAAAATTACATATGAAATACGTACTAAAATGTTCAAAATTGCATTCGATGATTTTCTCAAACTGCACCTATTTTAAATTTTACTGGATGATTAATACTTTTTTTGAGTGCTGACCCTAAAAACAGTGTCCTTAAACTTTTTATTTGTAAAAATTAAAAAATTCCATTGAAACGTAAGTAGGTAAACATTTTTTTATTTAATATAAATACATTCAAAATATTTAATAGTACAGATATTAATAGCTAATTAAAAAAAAACATAAATTTATTTATTAAAAAGTGCCCAACTCAATAAAGAAAGATTTCTGGTGTTTGAGTTGGGGAGCAGCGGCATGTAGCGACAGTACTGGTATGTATAGAAACAAAAGTACATCAAGAATGTAATAAAGATAAAGTTTGTTTTGTTGTACACATATATAAGGTTTTCTGATAATTGTCAATTATAGCACACATTTCTTTCTCAGCTGGTAATTTTTTTTCTTATATAGACCATTTAATAACCACGACTACACAATATTTCAATAATATATAAAGTTTTAAACATTAAAAAAGTTGACAAATCATGGTCATCCTAATAAACATTTGGCAATATACTGACGACAATATAATATTAATCAAGTCACACCGATTACACAAATTAGTGACGTCATCGTGTCCTCCGCCGTAGAACAATGCAATTGTAACGATAGCAATCGGCACACCATTTCTTTAATGCAAGAACGCGTCAGTATAATTAGAAATTCCTTACTATACTTCTAAGTATTTTTATTTTTCTGTAGGTACCTTACCGTTATTTAATTTAGTTTTGGTTTAATATTAATTAGTCAAAATTAGGAAAATTGTTAATTATCCCAGATCAGATATATGCGCTGCTGTGTGGTTGTTGTGTAATGGTTGGAATTATTTTATGGGAGAAGAAAAATGGAAGTAAAAATGGAAAAGAACACTTGAAGGTTGACACAGCTACATTATTCAGAGATGATCCTTCAACATGAAAACTTAACGGTTTCAACTAATTTTATCATTTTTGATTCTAGTCTTTCACTTACACCATGCCGATAGAATATTTCACTACAGATTTTCAAAATTAAAAAAAAAGCTGGATGAAAACATAAGCTACCTGTAATTGGTATGTAATCATTAAAATAATTAAAAATCTCTGAAAGGCGGAAGGTGTTGCTTGTGCAATGATGAAAGACTTAGCCAGCCGAGGAATTGAACATACGACGCCAGGTCATCGGTGGCGTCTGATGCATTTGTCAACTCAGCCACATACCGGTCATGTTATGCAATCGATATTCATTGATTTCCCCCGAAAAAAAACGAAAGTGCTGAATGTACTGTTTTATTTTGAAAATATACTTAAAATTTTATTATGTTTTTATTAAGTTTTGCAAATATTTCAGTTTTTGTATTATTGTGACAGCTGTTTCGGCGTTCAAGGCCATTTATAAACAGTTTGAAAATGACCTCTCAAAACTAAAATATTTTTGCACAACTTAATAATAACATAATTAAATTTGATTTACGTTAAATTTTAAAAACATTAATTTAATGGAGTTCTACGAATTAAACACAAAAACTGTAATTATTTAGTTTAATGATTTTCGACGTTCCATTCAAGATTCATATTTATCCAGTAACTATATTCATTGATAGAAAAGACACACAAAACTATTTGGGTTTTCCAGCAATTCGAAAGGAAATCACTTTACATTCTCATTTTCCCTGTAAACCAAATAGTTTCTCAAATATTCCATTGAAATTGTACCCCCTTTCTCTTGTTTATTTTTATTTGCGATATGTGAAATCGGAAGGAACCCTTAAATTTAACGTCTGAAACCCAAGGAAGGATTCCAACATTTACGGACTTAAGAGGAATGGCTGCGCGGTCTGCTTAATACAAAACTTTATTTTGGATTTGAGGACAAAATACTCGCCTAAACCTAATGATCTTGTTTTTTTTCATCAAAAAGTATAGAAAATATCTAGACGGATAGAAGTAATTTATTTATTCTTGTTTTACATTATGAAATATAGGTTATTAAAGAAATTGATTTTTCGCGATTTTAAAGGCACCTCTAATAATTATATGGGGGGCTAACGATGATTTAAAAAAAGTTTTACCCCGTCTGCTTTAAAAATATAAATTTCAAAATATTAAAAAAAAATTCAAATAAGCGTTATTGTGGACTTTAAATTAAATTAAAAACGACCAATTTACGTTGGAACACAAATTTTGCCGTACATGATTTGAAATATCGACCAGAAAAAACGTTTTTTTAAGGTTTTGTTTTCATGTATCTATTTATGTAATCATATTTACGTAGAAAATACGATAATTAAAAAAAAAAATACAGTAAGCCCGCAAATAATTTTCTAAGTTGCCTCTATAATCTTTTTTTTTTCATGGCACATACTTCATAATCTAAAACAAAAATAAATAAAATACTTCTCATCAGTACTAGATTACTATACCTTTAATTAAAAAAATATGTATCATTCAGTTTGGATGGGTATTTTGGCCTCAATTCTAAAATTAAGTTATGTATGAAACGGGTAGCGCAGCCGTTCCTCTAAAGTTTAAGCCTACAGCGGGGAAATAGTTGGATTTTTGCAAATCTTGTGGGTAATAATTTTGATCTTATAGGTAACATCATTGATAATCTGAAACATGTGGTTGATACACATAACACAATCCTGATAAATTATTTGATTTTTATTGTCGATGTAGATGATATTCTTCTTTAATCGAAAATATTCATGCAAATGATCGAACCTAGGTACGCATTCTATGAACCTTAATTTTTAACGATGGTTAGCAAGCGGCTTTAAACACCCAACAATAAAATTCTCAACACCTCAGACCTCTCAGCGCCCATACAATTTAATGCGCTGCGGTAGAAATAAACCAACAACTTTCAAATCACACGTTAATGACAATCTAGTCAAATGCGTAGACTACTACGCTATCGCGGCATTGCTCTACTGAACCTATCGCAACTTCCCAACACGTGTCTGATAATAAAACAGAGTTCTACATTGAATCAATTTTTTACACTGTCAACATATTTTCCCAAATCTCTAACTCTTGAAACCCTCGAGCAGTTCTTGCCGACACTTTAAGACGTATATGTGACAATTTGTTCTCTAAGATATTTGCTGAATTTATCAAATGGACAACCCACGCGTATCTGCTGACGAAAGGAGAGCTTTTTTTCCCTTCGAATTACTCAATCTCTCTCCTCTCCTCCGGCGGCATCTTATGTCTATTATTTACGACACCTCTCCGACGCAGAAGTCAAGGCAAAACATATTTTTTTAAACTTTGATTTGTTATCGTTGTTTTCCGTTGTGATTTCTAAATACACTCATAAATACACGGCATTTGCGCCCGCCATTACACGCAAAACAAACCTAAAAATTGGGACGGAATTTTGGCAATTTTTCTAGGAGAAAGGGTTTTCGTTACCGAATTACCGACATTACTTTAAATGAGACGCTTCCTGTAGTATTCAAAAGATTTTTTTCGAAAAAATGCTAAAGTAATCTGTAGTTTTTTACGTGATTCTCAGTCTAATGTATCACAAGAGTTATTCAAGACCCCCACCTCAAAGACGTTAAAAAGCTGAAGGATTTTAAAATTCAGTTAACATTTTCGACCTTGAGTTGAGAACATAATTGATTGAAAAAATAGAAAAAGCTTTGCTTTTATATAATATTAGCTAAGTTACCCGGCGTTGCCGGGGGTTATGAATGGTTATGTTACCCCTAACCCTATCCAGTAATTTTCCTCTTATTTTGAACGTCAGATGTGCAAAATAAGAGGAAATAAATAAGAAATCCCATGTAGACAGTGACCTTGCTCTTGTTTTATAGGTCAAGTGCACATTAAGCTTTTCATCAAGCTCAGAATAAGACTATAGATTTATATACAAAACTAAGACACACCGTCCGGAACATTCTTCTTTACATAATAGAAGATTTATAAGATTTAAAAGAAGACATGTCCGTGTTTAGGGCATAATATGGAAGTATAGGTACCAGAATTCAATAAGGGTATGAAATACTGTAGGCGCTGATATGAAAAATAATTCTTTTTTAGATAGTATAAGCGACTTCACCTTTCAATTTGGAAGATAAATGAATAGCTCAATTGTTAGCCTGAGGTTCTTTTGTCACCTACATCTCATGTCCATTCGAGTCACGTCAACCGAGGGTATTTTAAAGATTTTCTTTGTACTAATCATGAAAATATAAAACAAGTTTTTTTGTGCCTACTTTAAATACAAAAAACGTACATTACGCACAATAAAAATGCGTGATCCGAAGAAAAAAGGTTTTCCATTAATATATTCATGATATTTTTTGAAAATTTTCATTAAACTTGCCTTTGCCAGTCGTTCTAAGCGTAGACCTATCTTTTTAAATTGATAAGTTTATTTTCAGATGTCAAAAACCATGACAATCTTAAATCTCCAAACTTTAAATCTGGTCAAAAGAACCTCAAATCCCGTATTTTTTAACGTCTAAATATAAAATAATGGGTGTTAGTCATTAATGAACATTTCTCAGAGAATCTCAACCCTTTCAAGAAATGTTATCTTACAACCAAGAATCTACAATATTTCACGGGCGAAAAGAGAAAATCCCGGATTCTTCAATTAATCTTCTTCAGTTATCCTATCTCCGTGTCACGGCCTATCTGAGGTGTTAGTTAATTAATGGTTAAAGAGTTACAAATGGAATAAGATAATTTGGAAATAAGTGCTAAACGATGTCTATCTTTCTTGTGTGCGTGAAAAGAAGCAACACTAACGTCTCAGCAATCAGAACATGTGCTGATAAGTTATTACTTGTTACGAATAGAGGCTTATTTCCATTTGAAAAACTGAATGTTTGTATTATATTTTTGTCGTTTTGCATTCCTTACACTCTGTTGGCATTTTATTAAAATTGTACCCGCCTGCCGAACTGGCTATAAATAATTATTAATTTACAGCCACCAAATACATGAATTACCATATAAATTTGCCGATTATCATTAAAATTTCCATTCTCTTCCCGTTGTTCGACTTGATGACATTCTCTGTTTATTCAGTATTTAAATCATTTTTCCTGTGTCGTGTTTTAATTTATGTAGTGCAATTTATTAATACGTTTTTTTTGTATAATATTTATACAATAAATCAAAACGTGTTAAATAGGCCAGTCGTTTCATTAACCTAACAAACGCTCCTTTAATAATGTCTTATATTAAAGATTAATACACGCAACTCATAGGAAACAAAAAACACTTAATCCCAATTAATCATTGATTTCTATAAAATCCTGAAATTAGAAAATTTTGAGTAATTCATTTCCACCTACCCCCTTTCATATACCAAAAGACCGAAAGAGAACCTACCAAAACTCTGTTTAAAACTAGAGGTTGAGGGTGTTGCGGGTTAAATATAGTTTCAGCTTAGTCCTTCACCATCGCATGAGTATGTAATATTTACCGCTTATAAAGATGTTTATGTATAATTCAAATATTGTCAGGTTATTCGTAACCTGGGAAAGTTTATCATAAAAAAATGAGAGTCACTTTTATTTTTATGATAATAATTAGATAATATATATAGACAATAAAAAACACATAAATTTGTTGTAGACCACTTTTATTTTATCAAAACTCTACCGGTTTCGGAAGCACCCTTCCTTCATCAGGAGAATATTAAAACTAACTTATGATATAAAATATTGACAAGACATATAAATTTTAGGTGTTGGAGTGGGGGGTAAGCAAATGGGTAGGGGTAATTGTAGGATTTCCGGGAAGAACAGAGCGATTTATTGGGAAAATATTCAGAATGGGACTAAAAGATAAGTTAATTTGGTTATTTAAAATACTAGCATTATTATTAAGGGATTTTCTAATTTTGAGTGCTTCTAAGTTATCCAATTTTTGCTTTTATTGTTACGGTGAAGAATTGTAACCCCTGTGTCCTTGTTGAAAGTGTGATCTTTGGAAATTAGATGATTGGCAAATTCTGAGAAGTTATTGTTATTTAAGCATCTTAAATGTTCTGTGACTCTAATATTTATATTTCTAGTTGTTTTACCTATGTAGAACGATGGACAATCATTACAACATAGTTGGTAAATACCTGAGTGGCTTAATTTATGTTCTCTATCTTTAGTATTTTTTAGTAATTTACCTAAATTGTTATCAGTATAGAACGCTTGTTTAATGTGAGAAGGAAAATTTTTTGTGCTAATTGAGGAAAAGTTGGATATATATAAGATTCTGCGCCATTGAAAATATGTAATATATATAGAACTGTTTTCGCGAAAATCAGCTCACCGGCGCTGTGCATGTTTAACATCTGAAGGTACTAGCAAGTGGGAAAGCTAATACGACCATGTTTCCTTTGATATTACATTCACTTCGCTTGAATGTGAATCATATTACGAAATAATAAAACATCGTATAATTCATGTACTATTTCAGCGATAATATTGCATTGTATGTTATGCTATCAAGGGAACACATTTTTTATGTCACAACAATCGTGTTTTTTTTAAATGTTTCCTCTCCATCTTTCGTATATTTTTAGAAATACATACTTGTGTTTCCACGAATTCATCGTTAATATATATTTCTCACCTGTAGCTGGCACGATAATGCTAAATAAATAATATATTTTTGTTTACGTCCTCTGTTGCTAGGAATTCGTTTAGCCATTCCACTGAAGATCCCCGCCTCAGGAGCGATGTCCTTTGAATTTGTGCTGGATTAAATGGCTTAAATTAATTATAAATCCTCGTGGGCTTTCGGGCAGAAGGAAAATTCCCAGGAATGGAAAAGGAATGACTGGTATTGTTAATCTGTTAATTCTTATCCAAGATTTGACCTGAACCTTTCTAGTATATAAAGTAAAGCTTAGTATGTCTTGTCAGGCTGAGATAGCTAAAACTTTATCTTTTTTTACATGTATCGGAAAGTTTGTTCAGGTATCTATTTTCTTTTATTTCAAAGGAAGATTTTTTTTCTTGTTTGATGATAAAAATACATTTTGCTTAAAGAACCTGCCTTTAACATTACACTTTTTCTCTTGGAGAAAAACATTGATTGATTTTTAATACTAAAAATAAATTAGTGAATAGATACCGAAGGAATGACGGTATCTGTAAATATTGAGAGGAAGGAATGGATGAATGTTTTCATCTCAGATGAATGAGTATCTCAACCATAATACGCCATATTAAGAGCCAGCACTCAAAATGGCACTAAACACCACTTCTTAAATTTGTAATACAAACAATAAAATGATTTAATCGTTAACTATTTACAAGTACTAAAAAAATGTCTAAAGTTTCCTGTGAATAATATTCTCGAATAGAATTCTTTTAAATTCTATGAAATCCATGCTAAATTGTCCAAAAGAGCTGCAGTTTGAATACCAGTGAAAACCTTTTTCAACGTTTTACCAGTTTAAGTTCCAGTATGAATTTCAAATTGAACTTAAAAGCTCACAGTTTAAAAACTTTTATCACTGGAAACCTTAGACATTTTCTCAATTATCCCCATATAATTTACTTATAAATCATTTCGTGTTGCTTGCGTTAGCAGACTACAAATACTGTATTTTTGGGTGCTGGCCTTTTAAGTGACGTTAGCAATGAAAAATGTGTACTATCTTTGTTTATTTATTAACGCCCATAGATATTTTAGAGAAAGTTTTATACACAGCAGTATGTATTAATGTTTGAATACAGAAAAATACAGTGATAAAGGTGAAATATAAAAAGATAACAGTAGTTTAAGAATATGTTGTAAGAAAAAACACCTTTCTTTGACGATATACGATAATGTAAGAATTTATAGATGTTGAAAGATTATTGCTATCTGTAGTATGTCTAACATTTTGAACTCAGGAAATAAAAATACATTGATCAGGGAGGTATGTAAAAAGTAAAAGATAATTTTAGAAAATTATCGTAATAATCTAAGCACTTTTGTATGACGATTCTATTCATAACACAATTTATTGTGTATTAAAACATTATTGCTCTTCACTCTTCTTTGTTTTCTTTCTTTGTTTCTTTGTTTCATTGTTTCACATATATACAATATTGCATACATCATATGCCGTAACATCAAAATTACCATTATATTAGAATTTCCTGCACTGGAAATAATATTCGATGCTCACATTACCCACACACGGGCACTACATCAGTACTCATTGAAATTTAAGAAAAAACAAAAAAAATAATATGTATGTCAAATTGATCACCTCAGTACAAATAAATTGTAAATAAATATGTATTAAATTTATTGTATTACGCACGGAATCACTTAAAATCAAAACTCATGTGGTCGCTACTGTAATTTAAACTCCGGAAACTTTCACTAATCGGGGGTCGATTACTTTATATTTTATTAAATAAAACAAACACTTAGATTAAGATTAAGATTAAGCTTCGTTCGGCCAAATATAATAACGAAAGAATAATACATTATATTTGCCCTGACGAAGCTTGATGTAATCGAAAACGGTTGACGTAAAAATACAATAAATTCGTGGTTTAAAAATACAATAAAAAGTGTTTGTTTTATTTAATATGATGTCACACCACAAAGTGATTGCTTCTAATGAAAATATTTTATATTTTATTCCCATAACACAAAACAAAAAATAAAAAAACAACCTTTTTGGTCTCATAGTTGTCTACTGCTTTTATTAACCATTTTGTAGAGTTGAAAGCTGTTATAAAAACTTTGATATATTATTGTAATGGGACATCCCCTTTTCTGATAATTTTTTACGCGTAGTCGTTAAGAGGAACGGCTGCGCTGCCTGTTTCATACATAACTTAATTTTGGATTTGAGGCTAAAATACCCATCCAAACTGAATGATATATTTTTTAAATCAAAGGTTTAGTAAATATCTAGTACCGATGAGAAGTATTTTACTTATTTTTTTTATAAATAATAAAGTATATGCCTGAAAAAAAAATCAATTTTCATAATTTTAGAGGCAACTTGAAAATTATTTGTGGGTTTATGGTTTTTTTTTTAAATTATCGTATTTGCTATGTAAATATGATTACGTAAATAAATAAAATAAAAAAAAACGTTTTTTTCGGGTCGACATTTTAAAGTATGTACGGCAAATTTGTGTTCTAACGTAAATTAGTTATTTTTATTTAATTTAAAGTCCACCATAATGCTTATTTAAATATTTATTTTTAATTTTTTTTAATTTTATATTACATTGTATTTTCAATGCAGATGGGGAAACACATTTTCTTATATTACCGTTAACCCACAAATAATTATTAAAGGTGCCTCTAAAATCGCGAAAAATCAATTCCTTTAATGGTCTATATTTCATAATTAAAAACAAAAATAAATAAATTACTTCTAATCCTTACTAGATATTTACTTTAGATATTTAGGTTTAGGTGAGTATTTTGGCATCAAATTAAAAATTAAGTTTTGTGTGATACAAGCCGCACAACCTTTCCTCCTAACGCATTCGTATTTGAGTCCGTTAGATGCTGATTCGATTACGGAGCAATTATGAAATATTTTGAGCCTACGCAAGTGCGGACGTTTTGATATTGATTGTTCAGTTTGATGAACTCCACAAAGTCATTTTACGGCTCAGGTAAAGAATATTGACAAATAAATTCTACTAAAAACCGCGTACGTAGAGAGGGTCGTAAATCATGATACAGGTATTTTACTATCACATTTACCTTTGGAGTGAACATGTTTCGAATTGCCTTATAAAAAAGGATGTAATTCTGGCTATTCTTCCCATAACCTTACGTAAGTGGCCGTTCTTAAACTTTCCACTACATAAATAAAATATAGATCGCTTATGTTTTCGGTGTAGCAGATAATTTAACCTTTCCCTGCCGGTGTCGTCTACTGAGTTGACATGTCTCTAATTATTTCATTATCTCTGTAGGTATACTAAACACTGAGTTCATATATGACCAGTCAGTGGCTGAGTTGACATCGCGTTTGTGTCCCACCCAGGCGTCGTGAGTTCGAATCCTCGGCTGGCTAAGTCCTCCATCACTACAAAAGTAATATCTTCCACTTACTGTGATGATACAATGAGGCTTTCAAATATTGTCCGGTTATTCGTAATCCGGGAATGTTTGCCATTCTTATAAAAAAGAAAAAAAAAGGTTCCTCCGCAATATTTTTATGTAGTGGAAAAAATTACAGTACATTTATCCAACACAACATAAAAAATATTTTGTTGAAAATTTGACTTATTCCAGGCATGCGTTGCTAATATGCTGGGTGGTTTGGTAGTAATCGAGAGGTGTACGGGGTTTCGTTTACAGTGCCACGATATGCGGTCGTCAATAGTAGCCGGCGGTCTTCCGGCAGTAATGGACAAATCATGCGTTTTGTACCTGACAGATATTTTTACCTTATTTTCCAGGACTTTAAACAATATTCTCCTTAAGTATAAGTATGTAAGTATATATGGAATACGAATAAAATGATAAATGTAAGTTATTAATTTTCATCTAACTTAAAAATCACAAATCCAATTGTGATCAGTGAACACTGAATATACAGCACCGGAACTCGACGGATTTTCTGGCACCGCAAGGGAAGGGTTTGTAACTCCCTGTTGGACGGTATCCAATATTTTTATATTTAATAAAATTTTACGATGTTAAATTCGATAAAAAAATTCTGAATGAAATATTAAATTCATAAGCCACCACGCAATCACGCTTTATAGTCTTTGAAAGGAACGTGAAAATATTTATACAAAATATGAATTGAGGTAACTCGCGAGAAAAGTGACCTACTGTAATATATTTTACTACCCTATAGTTATAGCTATAAGTTGTATGTGATATTAATTTTTATTTTAACCGATTACCGATGGAGTATGTTGTCAAACATTTGGTATGCTGAGAAATGACGATTTAGAACAAATCTTTTTCTCTTATCAGTGGCATATGTGAAACTATGTTATTTCTGCTATTTTTCACGGCACAGCGACTGCCGTGGACATCCACGAAAAGCCATGCCGTCTATCATTTTTTAATATATTTACGCCATGGTTATGAACGGCATTTGTGCAGTGTTTACGTTTCATAAAAGAAGTAACCACACACACCGTCAGCGCGTAAGAGACGCTTCACAAGTTATGAAAGTAGGCGGGGAGCAGGCAAGACGGGCGCCGGCGGGCAGGGTTTCGGAGCGTGGGTCTCACTTACACATCAGATTATCCTTGTAACTACACAAATTGCCGCCATGGCTTTACGGGGAACTTGGTGTCCAACGGATACGTCACGGCAATGCGCTACCAATCACGGCTTGCCGTTGCCGCGTTAAATTAAATTAAATTAGAAGCTTCTTTATAGTATACAACCCATACATTTTGCTTCGATATTATACCTTCACGGTAAGCCGTGCCATCGGCGTGCCATTACAGTACAAATCATAAACGCGCATATAATTGCGAATAAATACGAAAAAAACAACACCATGCCTTTGTTAAAAATAACTATATTATAAAGCAGGATGTCATTTGGCTTACCTTCCGGGGAATATTGTTACTCCAAGGGCAGACCAGAACCCAATTTTAAGTCTTCAAATGAAAATTAATCTGAAATATTTTATTGACCAAATGATCTGTCATTTCGTGGACGCACGGCGATCTTAAAGTGAGAAATATTGTTTTTTTTAATGGAATACACGGTGGATGCCATACAAGATAAATATTAAAAAAGAAAGAAATAACACATATATTTTCAATAAGTTCAATGAATTGAATGCTTTAGATCTAAATATAGAAATTTTTAATAAAGATCGTGCAAATCACTAAATCAGGTACTAATTCTCAAAAAATAATAAAGATACTACCTTTATGACTTGATCCACTATTATCTATCATAAATGAGGTATACATTTTTAACATGAAAAGTTTTATTTTCATATTTCCCAATATTCAGTAGATTAATGTTGAAAAAACTTGAGAAATAATGTCACGTTTTATTTACGATAGAAAACTCTACTCAAACCCCTTTTAGTAATACAAAAAAAATCTGTTTCAAAAGCAAACATCAAATTCGACATCTTTTGGTACCAGACATATAATTTCAGGCACGTGACAAGCACAATAATTTATTTCCGTTCTGAAATGGCCTATCCATCATGTGTCCATGTGAAAACTTCCAGAGTCATGGTTGTCTCCTGTTGAGGAACATGATAAGGGCCTAGCTCAATATATGTCCAGTGTCCACTTTAGTGTCAGACTTCAGAGGCCTGTGCGGTGTTTTGGTATGGTATAACAAATTGTATGAGGGGCGTGCTGTGATTACTGCTTTTCGATGTTCTAGATTTTGAAAAAATGGTTGAAATTTTTAACCCCGAAAATATGTAAGTATGATATGGTATGATCCGTAGCTGGCAATCTTGATGGTTTTTATTTGAATTTTCCCTGTACATAAATGTAAGATACGCTCTATATACGCTAATATCTCCCCATGGAAGGTACTTTATGGTTTTGTTTATATATATATATATATATATATATATATACTTTTTTATATGAATACCCCAGAAGAGTCAAAACTGCTCCCAACCGTCTGAAGCCAGTGAGACTATGGGATCCCCAATTGGGGAATTTTCTGTAACTGAAAGTCTTGGGGAGAAGGGGAAGAGGAAGGTGGGCAAATACCTGACTATTCAAATCTGGTCACCAAACACGGCTAAAAGCCATGTCAAGCAACGTTTCAATTCTGAATGGTGGTCTTTCACCAGGGCGACACTGAGAGTACCTTCCACTCTGGAACGTGCGTAAATATACTATATATTATTTTTAAATGACCTAATTGTGGAACAGCACAAATTAATTAAATAAACTTTACTTGCGCACGCGGGGATTTAAACCCGCGACCTTCGGATTCGTAGTCGAGAGCCTTATCCCTCGACCATGGAGGCCGTCATATTTGATAATGTTCGCTGTTTAATGTTTTTTTACACTAATTTGAGAGCTACGGATAACCCCATAACATTTGAATTTCTCGTACTTGTGATATAATTACTTAGTATAGTTGGCAGAGGATTTAATTCGCCCCGCTTCCGCGGAAACCTAATAATAGACCACTCTGCCGCAAACCTGCCAAGAAATAATAATTTTGTCAAATTTATACAACTTAAACCAAATTAGTATCACATTCTAGGGGAAGCTCGTCGTATATTAAATCAATTATTATTCTACGTATGGTGGAAGAGAGTCAGTGGAGATCATAGTGGGATGTCGAGGTTATTCAGCCAGTCGACGGTATCGGGAGTCACTTGGTTCAGTAGAGATGTGCCATAGGGAAACTGGTGAATATGTCCACATTCACAAAGTTCGGAATCCTTTATTCCATTTATGCATCATACACGCACAACGGCTGTGACTATACCGGATTCGGTTTAATGAATGCAATGTCTTCCGAGGGAGAGCGAACTTTGGCAAAGATTAGGGTCTACAACAAGGTGCTGGTTTTGCACATTCTTGGTCTGCCACTGAGTTCACCACAAATTTTCAGGGGAGTATCGTGATAGAAGCAGTGTTTAGCCTTCAATCCAAAAAGGTTTGCAAGGTCATCTTGAAGTGGAATGTTACTATTTATGACCTTTTTATATTCTCTGAGGGTTGTTGTCTCTCGTCTTAAGGTGGGTGGGATATTTGAGAGAACAGGCAGCCATTGTAGTGGGGGTGGAGAGAAATGTTCCACTCACCGTGAGCATAGCAGTATTTAGTTGCTCTTCGATCTTCTGTGGGTGTACTTCTAGCCCACGTTGGAGAGCAATATTCTGCTACCGAGTAGACAAAGGAAATTGTAGCTATTCGTAAAGTATTTGCGTCGCAAGCCCAGCTAGTTCCAGCTATCAATGTAATATTAATAATAATAATACATGTTTATTCCGGAATGTGGGGAGGTCAAAGCAGTCAAATCAATAGAATCTAGATACATGTTTAGCTAGTTTTTATTAGTGCCGACTGCGGACTTTTATATTTATTCGCACGATGCAGTAGACGAGATTGTTCCCTAAGTTTTTATTGTGATGAAAACGTATTATGTTACAATTAATAACAAAAATATAATTAGTTTTCCGATATCCCAAAGAAATTATTGTTATTCGATTTATTTTAATAACAGTTTTGAATTTGGTATGGTATCGATGAAGATGGCGTGAAGTGATCTCGTCTCATTAGCTTAGTTGGTAAAGCGGTTGTCCCGGTAAGACAGAGATGATTGAGACCCAGATGCGACTGATACCTATTTTTGTGTGGTTTTTTCGGTTTCGTATTTCATTTAGAATATGATTAAATTGTTATTGTCTTTAATTTGTAAAACTCCGTTTAATTTAAAAAAATAAAGTTTGAAGGAAATTATATTTAATAATGTTTTTATTAAGTTCACAATACCACATACTGCCGGGTTAATAATTTTGTGAACCGTGACGTCATATGATTATCAGCCGGCCAGCTAGATTATATTATAATATCATTTTGACGGCTTAGATATTCGGTACTATTCCAAAAATTCTAAGGTTCTGTCCTCAGCATGCTCTAATTAATGCCATATATTTGCTTTTGTAAATAACACGAAGTTCCTTATAGGAGACACCCTCATTTGGACGGTGATATAAACACAAGTAATAAATTTAATCATTAAAGATATCCTTTCAGAAACTAGAGATTTCTGCGGCTTAGGGATAAACCTACACAGTATGTGCTAACTAACTCACTAACTAACCATCACGCCGTTTCCCCGCAGGGGTAGGCGGGGAGGACGGACCGTCAAACAACTCGATCTTGGCATACACTTCTTGCTTCGTTCACTTTCATACAGCGTCTCATAGATTCTCTTCTATTATTCCGACTTCTGACATGGCCCGACTCTAGTATTTGATTCACTTGATCGTGCCATGTCTTCCTCGGTCGTCCCCGGCTTCTTCTTCCATTCACATTCGCATCATATATTCTCCTTACACTCCTTTCTTCGTTCATTCGCTCTACATGCCCAAACCATCTAAGCGTCCCTTTCTTAATCTTGCTCACTACGCTAACATCAGCCTTTCATTCTTTACGAATCTCAGCATTTTTCACACGATTATACATGGTTTTACCACATATTCGTCTCAGAGATCTCATTTTTAGAGCAGTCAGTCTACTTTCATCCTTCCTCTCTTTCTCTGCCAGTTCCATGCCTCATTGCTATACATCAGGGTCGGTTTTAACACTTCATTGTGGACTGCTAGTTTCGCTTCATTGGACAACTTTTTGTTTGAGCCAACCGCGTTCAGTCCTCCGTTAATGGAGTTTCCTGCATTCACCCTTCTTTCAATATCCCTATCAACATACATAAACATACTTCCCAAATACACAAACTCATCGACCTGCTCTAAGTATTCATCATTCACAAGTATTTTGCACACTGTTTTCGTACTCTCATGTACTATGCATAACAAAAATATATGATTCTATAAGCACAAACTGTCAATCAACGTCCATCTCCTTCATTTCCCTGTGATAATTATGTACCTATAAATACATCACCTGGATTCTCTGGACATTGACGAGTGCTATCTAGGGAAAGTGTCGTATCATACAACGCGTTGTCACTGCAGCTGATATCAAATGGATTTTGATAAATTACGAGTATTTCATAAAAAAAAAGTTAGGCTGCAATAAATAATAAGAATTATCGCAGATTTTGTACACAATTCCTAAGAAAAATATGCATTAACATTTTTTTTCATACCATGTCGGTTATTTGTGCATTTCATTAGGCAATCATAATCAATTTGAATAAAAATATTTTCGTTTTACCACCAATTTATTTCATACACGAACTAACCGGTTTCGGTTCTCTCTGAATCTTCTTCATGGTTGTATAAATTTATATTAAATTAAAAACAGAATTACAGTAAGTATGGAAACCTAGAATAGAAGGGGGGAACATGTTGGGGGTTAGGTAAGAGTGATTGGGGTAAGAGTGGGTGTAGAGAAGCAAAATGGGAACATGTTTACAATTGGGCTACTTGATAAATCTACTTGCTTGTTTAGTAAAATGATTTTATTTATTTATTGAGGCTTATTTATTTCAAGACCTTCTAAATTATACAGGCGTAGACATATTTCATTTTCTTACAGTACATCTATACCAGAAGATTTCTGGAAGTAGTATATTATATTTTGTAGTGGTTTTATTTATCGAGTTATTGCTCCTCTATACCCACTCCTACCCCCTCTCTCTTATCTAACTCCCACCATAGTTGATGTTGCCGCCCTCTATTCTAGGTGTCCTCACTTATTGTGATTCTGTTTTTAATTTATTGAGTATTTATTGTATAAAACCCTGAAGAAGTTTCAGGCTGAACCGAAACGTATCGTAAACGTGTATGTATCCAATAAAGGGATGTTAAATCAAAAATATTTTCTAATCATTTTAATTATGTCTAACTACAAATTGATTCAGCTTTGGTTTTTCAATAATGATAAAATTGTCATCGCGTAAGTCTATATTTTGCTACACAAGCTAAATTCTCGTGGAAGAGTTAATGTGATCTTGAATAAAAAGGACTATTGTTCTTTGTTGCTCATACGTAGAGCAGGATCATGTAGCGTAAATAAAATGACGATGATACTTTTACATCATTGTTATTACATGAGATTGGGGTTAGAAGTAATACGCACTGGCGTAAAAATATGTCCCCAACTAAACGTAACCCCGTTTGCCTGCTTGAACCTTTTGTACACGATGGCGCGGTTGGCATCATAAATTACATATTATGGTTACATGAGATTTATTTTATGACGAAAATATCTCGTTACGATAGGAGCAATTTGTCAAGATATTGTTGATGATAAAAATAAGCATGTCATACAAGGATGATTTAAAAAATAATAAAATATCAGGATATTCATAATTTATTGCGGCTTTCAAATTTGTTCTACATACTGAGTTGGCAGATTTTGTTAGGACGTTTTAATTTATTATGCCGGGATTATGGTGAGACTTCTAGGCGAAAGTATTAATCCAACGGTTTCCTGCAAAAGTTCGCTGTCGTTTTATTAAGAAAAAGTTTAATGTGGGAAGTACTTAAGCTGATCTCTTCTACGAAAATAGTGATAAATGGTGATAAGTATTATTTTTTAATCATGTTAATGTTACAAAAAAAAATATATGAAAGCCCTATTACTGATTACTGATCAATTATTGAACGTACCAACCTTTTTTCCTGCAATTCTCTACTAGACAACGTTTTAGAAAGCATTAACCCTTTGAGGCACAAGATTTGAAACAAACAAAAAAATGGTTCTGTTGCACAGAATTTCGAAAAATTCGAAAAGTACGCATGTTCCATCTATTGGCCGATACAGGAAGCCGTTGGAGTGAGCGGGAAATAATTTAAACCGCTGTGTTTCAAGTGGTTTTAATTTTTAGAAGTGGTATAAATTACATCCCACCATGCAGCAAAAGATAAAAAAATGGGTTATTTTTCATACCAATATGCTTCAAGGGGTCAATGTATCATTAACGAGACCCATCCGTGTTTAAGTTACTCTTAGAATTGCCTTAGAGAAAGACCACTATTCAGAATCGAAACATTTATTGAAATCGCTTTGCCTATGTTTGGTTGCCAATTCCAAATACTTTCCAACCTTTCTCCTCTTTATTTATTTCCATTTTGCACTCCTTTCAGCCTTAAATAATACCCCCCATTAGGGATGCCATAGTTCCAATGCTCCCAGATAGTGGAAAGCAGCTAGAACTCAGCGATAAAAAAGATTTTCGTTGTCAAATACATTATCTCTTTTCACGGCCAACCCAAACCTTTCCCCCCATTAATAAAATTGAACCCGATCATTCCGAAATCTTATCCAAGACGAGTCGTGCAATAAATCAAATGTTCAAAGAATTGTGAAATCTAAGGCACCATTAGACGCTTTATTCCTTACAAGACGTCTGCATAAATATTTATATTCGGACACGGGTGTAAAAGTTTTATTGGTCTCGACTCGGAATCCTGAGAATTCTGAAAAACTGAAAAAGCTGTGGATTTGTCAATCCCTCGAGGGCCTGAGCGGGGAGAAAGTATCTTGTTAGAGTCGACATTCGAGAAGGTTGCGCCATCTAACGTACGTTAGAAAAACAAACAAACACGGCAACATGTTTATGAAAGCTTTCTCTACCACCCATTCAACGCATCACGTATAAATTTTCCCGACGATGAAATTTGTTAGTATTTTTGGATGAAGTAATCATATTGCATACAAAAAAAGAACAAATTAGACTATGCATAAAATAAATAAATTTGTTATGCAGTTATACACCACAGCAACACTAGAAATATACTCGTATTACGTAAGTGATAATACCGCAAAATTGTACGGCATTGCACATTGATTCAAAATATGAGTTTTGCATACCTATTTTACGAGACTTGTATAGCCCACACAAGAACGAAGAGTATAAGTTGAAGTATTCTTGAGTGAGGAGAGCAGGTCCGGGTAGAGTGGAGATCTCTAGCCTGGTGAGGAGAGCAGGTCCGGGTTGAGTAGAGATAAATGATGGTGGTCGAATTTCAAGGTGAAGCAGCGTATGGTAGAGATATTGCGGCGTATCCGGGGACGGCTTTCAAGGCCGGATCAGTCGCCGTTCGCTTGGGGTGACGTCAGCTGTTGCTGGGTGTAGAGACTGTTCTTTGTTTGCGCGAGGTAGCCAAGGTGAGGCAGCATCTCGGTGGAATTGTTACTCGTTCGACAGTTGGGTTGGGAAGAGAGCACGTAACTCTTCGTGTACGATTTTTATAGGGCGCAGGAAAGATTTTTATTTATTTTTTTTATATTTTTTTATATGAATACCGCATAAGAGTCCCAACTGCTCCCAACCGTCTGGAGCCAGTGAGAATATGGCATTCCCAATTGGGGATTGTTGTAAGGCTGAAGGTATTAGGGAGAGGAAAGAGAAGGGGGAGAGGGAGGTGGGGAAAAGGGGAAATACCTG
The DNA here is from genome assembly GCA_022606495.2 of Halesus radiatus. Classification (NCBI taxonomy): domain Eukaryota; kingdom Metazoa; phylum Arthropoda; class Insecta; order Trichoptera; family Limnephilidae; genus Halesus; species Halesus radiatus. The sequence continues at coordinate 42,647 of JAHDVE020007157.1, read as the reverse complement.
GCTATTCAGATCTGGTCACCAAACACGGCTAAAACCCGTTTCAAGCAACGTTTCAATTCTGAATGGTGGTCTTTCACCAGGGCGATACTGAGAGTATCTTCCACTCTGGAACGTGCGCAAATATACCATATATTATTTTTAAATTAATTTATTGTGAAACAACACAAATTAATTAAATAAAATTTACTTGCACACGCCGGGATTTAAACCCGCGACCTTCGGATTCGTAGTCAAGAGCCTTACCCCTCGACCATAATTGTAATAACGTTCATGAATATAATTTGTCTATAATAAAAATCTTTTTATGTAGGTACTCGAACACTAACTAACTAACTAACTAAGCGTCACGACGTTTCCCCGCAGCGGTAGGCAGAGACGACGGACAGCCAAACAACTCGATCTTGGCATACACTTCTTGTTTCATTCACATTCATACATCGTCTCATACATTCTCTTCTGTTATTCCGACTTCTGACATGGCCCGACTCAAGTATTTGATTAACTTGATCGTGCCATATCTTCCTCGGTCGTCCCCGGCTTCTTCTTCCATTCTCATTCGCGTCATATATTCTCCTAACACTCCTTTCTTCGTTCATTTGCTCTAGATGCCCAAACCATCTAAGCGTCCCCTTCTTAATCTTGCTCATTACGCATACATCAGTCTTCCATTTTTTACGAATCTCAACATTTTTCACACGATCATACATGGTTTTACCACACATTCGTTCCAGAGATCTTTTTTCTACAGCATTTAGTCTACTTTCATCCTTCCTCTGCCAGTTCCATGCCTCACTGCCATGCATCAGGGTTGGTATCAGCACTCCATTGTGGACTGCTAGTTTCGCTTCATTGGACAACTTTTTGTTTGAGCCAACCGCGTTCAGTCCTCCGTTAATAGAGTTTCCTGCATTCACCCTTCTTTCAATATCCCTATCAGTCTTTCCAGCTCTCATAAACATACTACCCAAATACACAAACTCATCGACCTGATCCAAGTATTTATCATTCACAACTATATTGCACACTGTTTCGTACTCTCTCTTTCAAACACCATGACTTTAGACTCATCATTAGCTCATTCTTCACACATACTTGAATTCATCCTAGATACTAGGGACTGTAGATCTTTCACATTGTTAGCAATCAGCACTGCATCATCAGCATACAACAGGCAACATACTAGCAGATTACTTATTTTCACGCCCAAGCCCACCTCTTTCAATTCAGGCATACAATTATTCACATATAGATTGAATAACCACGGTGACATTACGCATCCTTGCTTAACACTCTTCGTTTTGTTAAACTACCACATAAAATCACCGTTTGTCCTAACACATGCAACACTTCGCCGGTACAGAGATGCGATTGCCTGTATAAGATTCGTATTCACTCCATACTTGGACAACACCTTCGTCTATTGACTTTTACTAAAAGTCAATAGATGTCCCATATAAATTAAAAATCGAATGGGTATATGAGAGATACTATCTAAAGATTTTTAAAAAATTCTGGTAGAATCTTGCAGTCATGATAAAAATGTAGCAGCCAAAAATATACAAGATTTAATTGAAGATGAAATTAACAGACCTTAGAAATCGAAGTATGATACCGGTAAAAATGACGGGACGGATTGTGGGGTAGCTGTTGCTCAGTGGATTAGAGTGCATTGTCCCAAATAGACCATGATGTCCTTTTATACCTTTATATTTAAAGTTTCTGTGTCTTTTCGATTTCATGTTTCACTTTGAGAATTGTTAGTATTATATTCAATGATTAAAATACTCTACACTTTGCTTCCGAATCGGTGGTTGGACCCATTAAGTGCCGTGACAGAAAACTTACACTCTATACATGGGCTTTTAAGGATTTGGTGTTAGTAAAAATCTCCTAAACAAAAGCCTAACTTGTATATTATTCATCAGGTTATGTTTTTATTTCTTTATTTACAGTTAGTATATTTACGTATTTTAAAAACTCTGCTCGTGACTTTCTCTTTCAAAATAAAATTCTTCAGAATAATTTCAGCAACATCTCGTGTCGGAATTGTCACAATGAGCGACTTTCTTTGTGACTTGTTCTGTCGTGAAAAAATTCAAACTTTCAAACCGAAATACCTACACGTAAATGTTTCATCTTCCTTTGAGTTAAAAAATATAAATTCCATAAATAAAAGCAGCGATAAAAACTTGCAAACACGCTAAAAGGATTAGTTTGTGATTTGTTTATTTCACTCTGATAGAAAATATTTTTAAAAATACGTGATGAAATTATGGTTGGTATCAGCTGTAATCGTGATGGAAAGCTTTTTACCACAAAATATTTCCGGAAAACGTGACGAAGTACGTAGATAACGAAAAAAAATGAGCTGTGTTCGAAATGGTTTCAGTTGATAAAAACAAATTTAGTTCATTTTGAAGTTGTGTTGTAATTTTTTTTAAATAATGTTTACAACTGATAGACATAAATATTTTTTCAATATGCAAAAAATAGGTTTCACTGGGATAATGAAAACCTAGTTAATATGTTTTGTATACTACCTCAATACATATATATTTGATACATTCTCAAGTCACAAACACTTGGAAAATATATTTCAGAAGACGCATTATAACGATAGGTGATTTGTACGATATCGAATATTGAAATCGATGAGCGTTGTGTAATTTCACATGTAAAATTTAATCTCCGGTTGGAAGCTAAAAAGAAAGGTGGTAAAAAAAAATGCACAGTTGACTAACAAATTGTTCTGAATAAAGAGACTACATATGCAATTTATTATTAAATATCAATTCAATTTACTTTATTTCTTTTAAAAACATTTTTAAAGAGTAACATTGCTAAATAAGATAAGATATAAAACATCCAGAAAAAATAATAGAACTTAGGTAGACATATTAATACTGGTATTATACAAGTAGCAATAAAACGTTCTGTTTAAACGCAGCTTCATTTATGCTAAATATGTGGATATGCGAAGTGATTCCATTTAACAGCAAGATTGTCTTCCCTACCGGCATGACCATTAGAATGTTACTCCTGCAAGCCGGGAGATAAAACAGTCTAAGCTGTCGGTCACGCAGGTAATCATCGGGAACATGGAAATGAATCCTCTCCATGATAGCTGAGTTTTTTTAACCATCCGCGAATCCGTCTGAAGAAATGTGAAGCAATGTGTACATCCCTTCTGACCAAGGTTATCGAGGCACCTTGATGAAGACATGGATCCCGGGCCTAGCTAGAAGAAGTAGATATCCATGGAATCGTTTAATAAACATTATTGTTTGTACGTTTTGTGAGGTGTTTCAGGAAAGAAAACTGTTTTACTTCCATGTCTATCATATTTCAGAAATGTAAGAAAATACAATCACGAAGTACAGATTTAAATAAATGGCAAAGAAAATGTTTGTTATTTATAAATATTAGTTTTTCACCCGACTGAAAATTCATTAGAATTCAAGGAAACAACGAAGAGTAAAGTCACTTGATTTTTTATTTAGAAAACCACATAAATGTCTGGTCGTATTTTCAGCAGTTTCACATGCGAAGATATTTACATATTTCAGAATTTTACTGGTATTGTTTGTAAGTTTATATTGAAACGACCCAGCTTAGCATTTATAATAATTGATAGAAGTTCTCAACGCCTTGAAAAAATAAGATTACACTGCGAAAATCATATTTGAATGGAACCAAAATCCTTTCTGCATAGACTTTGTCTGCCAATAAACTGTATCGATTTATATTCATCTTCGGAATTCCGGAATTTTGTTGAAAAATGTGAAGAGTAAAATATAAAACCAGCAAGGAGGATAAGATAACAGAATAAAATCAGATTTCATTCCAAATTCCTTTTTTTTTTTAACAAATAGTATTTCAGCTAAACAAACAGAAAAAAAAACTTCCTTGATAATAAAATTGATTTATAAAATTGTATTATAGGTATCGGATTATAAAATAAAATCAATTTCTCAGGTAAAATGTAATAAAATTACACTTTTAAAACTTCCAGAGTTAGTTAGGACTGAGACAAATGGTCTACTTTATACCATAAGACTCGAATAATAATTCAAAAGTACAAATCCTACTAAATTTCGTAAACATTAATTATAATCCGCCTTAGAAAAACAATGCGGAGCTTTTACGAAGTACGTTTATTACTTTTTCTATATATTTTATGGGTGGTTATTTTCCATATGTCAAAAACTTTCATGACCTTTACGACATCTGTCACCGATGTCACCATAAATAAACAATAGGGGTGGCTGCGTCTCGTCCATGGAAACCTCCTGAGTGGCGCCGCCTCCAAGGGCGGTTCGTGACGTCATTAATTTGTATTTTTTCGCGCCAAACGAGCCTTTATTGCCCCATACAAACAACGCGAAAACCTCGCACGATGCTCCTTGGCTGATTTATTGCCTAAAATATATTGCCTCGGACAGGGTAGGATCGAGATGTATGAATGTGATTGATGATTTCAAAGATTTGTTACCCATTCAGAAGTGCTTTTGAGATCTAAATGTCTTGCTGTAGGTTTTTCTAAGTGATTGTGAAGTTTTAAGTACTGAAGAATTTCTCACAATCGTGTGTCGTATGTACGAGTATGTAGTTGCTGAAAAGTAATAGTTACAATATGTAACAGTTTAATATCTTATATTGCATGCGCTGTAGGTGATTAGTGATAACTTTACCTTTATTCGATACTTAATTATTCCATTACTTCAACAATATTGAAACTTTTGTTTAAAATACGAATAAATTTGTTCTGTTTTCATTTCCCAATTTTTAAACTTAATCTTATTAAACATTGTACATTGTTTTTACATTTAATTCCTAAAATTTTATTACTCTCCTCCCATTTTTTTTAATCATGAAAATAGTTTTTAAATTTATCATTATAGTACGTAGTTTTTAATTTACCTAACAATTTATTTAAAACATTTCTAAAACACTTATATTCGTTTTTCATAGTATTTGTTTGTTGGAGCATTTTTCCAACGTTTATATAAAAAATCTCTTTTTTTAATCTTATTCGATGCATCATTAGATATCCAATCATTTTTGGCAAAATACCGAGTTTTAGATTTTTTTACTTATCACAATTGCGCTATTTTTATACAAGTCATCAAAATGAGTTTTAATTTTTGAATAAATAATAAAACAGTTTTTTATCTTTAGAAGTGATTTCCAATCATAATTATGAATATTATTATCAATATGTTACGAGATTTGTTAGAGTTTGCCCGTTCTATAGAGTTGAAGTAAATATTTACAGCCGTTGTGCGGCGATCAGTAATATTATAATCACATATGCATGCGGAGATTGAATTCACGTCTGCTCGACGGATTGCTTTCCATTTAACCTTACAAAAAAATGGTGGATGCAAGAGTACTTTATTTTGTATTGAACCAATGGTCGATGTCAAAATGCTTAAAATAAGATTTCCCGCTTCTAAAATAATAATAAGTATCAGTAATATATGAGGATGAACGAAAAAAAAATGTTTAAAAAACTTCCAATTTAAGTTAAATAGTAGACTCGAGAATATTGTGGGCATCGTATGGCATGGTAAAAAATAAAAGTTGACAAGAAGAAAATATGGTTCCTAGAGTAAAAATGTTGTTGCTGTATTACCATGCTTTATGAATTTCATGTATCTAGTGTTTTTCATTATCCGACTCTGCCACGCGTTATTATACCGGTAGGTACACATTATTATATGAAACACGAAAGTAATGAACGTTCTTCTGGCTTATCACTGAAACAGCTGATTGAAAGCAATATCAGCGTTCCACTTGATGGGAGAAAAACAATTTTGCAAAAAAATTGTTTTTAAAATGTGCGCGTTTTGTACATAAATAAGGAAAATTCAAAATAAAGCCACCAGAATAGCACAAAAAAGATGTCTAATCAATAGGGACCTGAAAATTTTGCGTTATTTCTAGGTGAACATACCGTTATTTTTGGCGAAATTCGCGTTAATTTTTGGAAATTTGTGTTATTTTTCAACAGTAAACATATTTGATTTTTTTTTGGCAAAAAAAATAACATTACAAGGAGTTTCCGAAATGATGTTGGCTGCATTTCATTTTATAGCTATTCAAGCTTATCAAAACAATATATAAAGAAATATTTAGAATGTTTAATATTACTTTCTTAATTTAATATACCAGAATATTCCGTTAAAATATGAATATTTACGTTATTTGCCCAAAAATTACGAATTTCGTGTGATGCGGCAAAATTTACGTAAACACAAACGCCATAATTTCAGGTCTCCAATAATTACACTATCAGTGCTTATAGAAATACTAACATCAGTATTATTTAATGTGATACTTGAAGCTTTTAAATTAAGCAGAGACACTGACTAAGAAATAAAAGATACATTTTCAAAATAAATTAAAAAGTTATTAAAATTTTTTCCGAAACAACTGTTTCAAAGAATGTCTTCCTTAAATTTATCCAAAATTAAGAACGATCGGTTATTGTTCTGAAATTCTTTGTACGGCTCGTAACAAAGACTTGGCATCGTCATTATATTTTCAATTTCTCAAAGCGTTTTTGAAAGACCTTGATAGGAGAGACTGAGATTCCATTAATCCAAGTCACATCAAAAACCATAGAAATTTTGTTGCGCTAGTCCAAAGACAATACATTTGAATCTCGGCAGAAATCTTCTCGGGACAAAAATGTTGCCGCATTTAAATATGAAACGGTGATATCTATCTTTATCTATCAATTTAAAGGTAGGAACATTAATGTTTGTGATTTATTAAAATGGTGACATTATTAATGTAATCAAGGTAGGAAATGTAATCTTATCGATATGGGAAAGAATACCAACATTTTGGGAAAGAAAAGGAAAGTTTTAAAAATATCCGAAATTTTCAGGATGGGTAGAAAAAAAAGAGCACTTCATTCAAATGCATTAAAATGGCTGAAAATATGACATCATGTTAGTATCGAAAAACAAATGGATAAAAAAGTAAAAAAAAGGATTTCATAATTAAATTCGCCTTAAAATAAGTCTTTATGCGCAGGGTTAACTTATTGCGGCTGAGAAACCCAGTGCTGATTTGATTTGGAGTTGGATTTAAAATAAACGTTGCAAACTAGCAGTGAATGATTAAGCAATGTTTATGCCCCTAAACGTGCCAAGATGATTAAAGTAATGCAGAATGAGGTTCATTTATTAAAAAATCACCATCCTAGACAAAATTACTGTGATATTGTATGGACATTCGAAACAGGTAGAGAGACTTCAAAATTTTGTGTCTATAAAATGTACTTTGTATATATCCACATAAATAAATTCAATCGAAGAATATCCTTTGAAACAATGGTTTTAAAAAGACCATCTGTTAATGTATGGTGAAGTGCCGCGGTACCTCCGTGAATTGTATAAAGTGAAAACTTGAATGCTCAAATACCCAAGCTAGAACACGTGACTAGCGAAAAAGCGTGACTTTCTACATACCATGATAAAAACTATATGCCAGTACCACATTTTCCAAAATCAAATAATATACCGTTTACCTCAACCCATTATGGAATAAAGGGGAAATAAAAACGTGAACAGCAAATGTTATGCTTGTGGAACTTCAGGATTTAAGCACGAATAGATATCCCCTCTCTCCTGTGTGCTGTATAAGATCGTGGTACTTTCAGAAAAGTAGTCGTGGCTGAATTCCACTGGAACATATTTTCCATATAAAAAACGACAATTAAAACATTTTTTGCATATTTATGATGCATTCTTTGACACATTTAGCATTTTGTAACGAAAAAACCCCAATTTTATTAATTTTTTTATCACACAAAAGTGAGTACCTTCCTACGCAGTTTGAGACAAATCGCTTTATTTTTATCTAAAATAAAGCCGAGGATAGCAGAACAAATACGAAGTTTTATATGAATTTATTACAAACATTTGAATTTATTCTATGACCTATCATTTTTTTAATCAGGAGTTTACGAGATCGATTCCAAAACTCAAAATTATAGGCCATGTGTCGGTGCGATGCTAATTTTTGTTAGATAAAAAAGACATAGTATGAGATTATTAATATCGTTTTCAAGCATGTCGGTACTTACGTATTTATGTAATTTCGGAATTATTTATTTATGTAATTCAATAGTAATACAAAAATACTACTATTGAATTGGCAGATTCGAATCGAAAATGAATATTATTTGTGATGAACAATTACGACGGGTCCGGACATCGGGGGTGTAACTCAGTGGTAGAGTGTCTGCTTCGCATGCTGAAAGTCCTGGGTTCAAATCCCAGCTCCTCCAAATTTTTTTTTTTCGATTGAAATGTTGAATTCCGTTTCTCATTTTTTTGAGTCATTCTGCAGAATCAGTTAATGTCACAAAATTTGAAACGGATATATCGGTAAGCAATTTCGTGAAAAGGGTTAGTTTAATCTGCCCAATCTTTTGAATAATCTGATATTCATTATATGATATAGAGTATTTGTTTTTTAAATGTTTCAGGGTTCAAAACGATATTTTTTTTCAGGAGCCACCTAACTATTTTCTGTGAAATTCACATTTTATTTTGCGGAAACTTACGAGAAAGTCAAGTAGTTGAATATTAATTTCAAATTCCATATTAAATACAAATATTTAATCATTGTCTGTTTTGAATAGATTGTTTTCCTAATACCAAGCATAACTAAAGGAATTTATTTTACTCCTTCATTTAAGGTAAAATCACTTTGTGGCATCATTTTCAAATAAAATGATTACGGGTTATTTTGTAAAAAACACTATTTAACAAATACGTATTAACACGTTTCGAAACAAATGGTCTTCTCGTCAGGATATAAAGTTTAAAAAATTAAACAAGTATAAACAAATTATAATAACAGACAAAAATTAACAATAAGTGACGATATAAGTTAAATAATTGAGTGCAGTAAAAATAATTACGTAAAATAACAAAGTTATCATAAAGCTCTCATTATTTTATTCAAATTAGAAAATAACGAATTAAACAAAAAGAACGAATAATCAAGGGATCAACGTAAACATAATTATTCTCAATATGGGCATTGATATGAAAATAAAATAACAAATATGGATATTTAAAAAAAAGGTTATTAAATTCTATTACATATTTGTCTATTAACACTTTAGAGGTCGTGGGTTCGAGTCCCAGTGGCTATCGTTATATTTTTCTTTTCTGTGTCTTTCAGTTTCACGTTTCATTTTGAGAGTTGTTGATAATATCTTCAATTATTAAAAAAAATACAATGAGGTTTATAAGTGTTAATTATTCCAAAAAATTAACTTAATTTTAAAACAAACTTTCACCGTAGATTAGGAACTTAGTCAATTGAAATTACAAGATACACCTATTACAAAGAATATGAAAGTGCACACTAAACACACATAAAAAATAAAAAAAACTGTCTACTAAAAGCCTTTCACTTGATTTCAAGACTTCATTTCGTAGAACGAAAAACGACACTGAATAATTGGTTTCATTAATTAAACGGAATTATTTAATCATAACAATGAAAACTCTTCTTACTAGTTAAAGTTGAAAGGGTTTGTTAGCATAAAAAACGTAATCCCAGCTTAAATATAAATCGCTATCAACGGTACGGTCAGCTTAATTGGATTAAAGCAATTGGTAAACCGCCCAAAACGTTTGTGTGATCCCCAGGGATAATAATAATACTGTTATTTGTGTTTTGTTCTGACATAAAGATGGGATAATCGTTTGTCCCCCTCCTAATTCAGTTGAAATTAACAGCAAATAACGTTTCACCCATACAATGAAGTTGTCATGTAATATTATATACTTACATCTTTTTTTTCATGCAATAATAAAAACAATGAAGTTGAGGTATTTCAAAGTCCATTACATTTGATGATCATCAAATCTATATCCGCAGATACTTTAATAGTACACAACAGCTGACTCTGTACAAATTGCAAGTGCGCCTCACTGTAGAATTTTGCAGCCACCTCTGGTCGGGGGCCCAAAATATCCTGTGAGATAGATTCGCCAATCTTAACAAACAGATTGCAATCTTTGGAGCACAGACTGGGAATCCTCCTTGTTCTACCGGTATTTTAATGGAAGGTGCTCTGAGGAACTAGCGTCATTGATCCCTTCGGCACCGGTGCATAGTCGGGAAACGCGCGCTCAACATTTTCACACAATTGACATTTGTCACATGAGAACAGGTGGTTTCTACGACTCGTTGTAGTGTTCAACAGCTCGGCTGTGGAATTATCTGCCGGCCTCCGTGTTTCCTCCCTCCTACAAAATGGGTTTCTTCAAGACCCGAGTTCACTCCTTCCTATCCTCTAAAGTCCCCCTCACACAGAATCTCCAAAGATGAGGATAAGGCCTCCCGAGTACTGCAAAAAAATCCAAGCGTTTTCTGTCAAATGGTTTCCGTTAAATACTGACTTTTGACGCGTTTCAGGTTTTCACCAAATTATCATTATCAAATCATCAAGCATAACGTTGTAATGCTGTTATGGATTTTTAGTAATTTGTAAAAAAAAAAAAAATAACGCCACTACTAAATCGGTAATAAATATTTTATTTTATATTTTATAAATATCTAATAAGAAAAGAGAATGTTGAAATCTTTTGAGAGATAAAAAACCTCACTGTGCGATAAAAAAAAGAGATCAAAGAGAATTTTATTTTAAACTGTTGGGAATCACTTTGATTAATGATTGCTATACGGATTATAGAACATTCATACGAAAAACAAATTCTAAAAGATAATATTTTGAAATCCCTTTTCATGATTTCTTAACTGGAGGGTGCAATTCTAATCAAGTGATCCGACTCCAAAATTGAATTTTTGGTTATTATTGGTGAAATCTAGTTTCAAATCTCTAAAAATATCTTAGTAACAAAGATTTTCACCATTTTAGCATAGTTATTTGCACTCAGATGGTATTAGTTTTAAATATGTACTAGGTTTATATATGTGTTAGGTTTTTCTATTATTATAGTTATACGTCTAAATTGTAAGTCACTAGCTATAAACCATAGATGTAAGTCACTAATTATAAGTCTTAGTAGTTAATCTCTAGCCATACATCAAAGTTGTAAGTCAATAGTTATTTCTTACTTATAAGCTATTAGTAATAAATTTTACCTGGAAGGTATCGGTTGTACGTTAAGTGATATGTTATTTAAATAATTGAAAACTTCCCTTGAGGTGATTTTCCCACCAAAACGGCGCTATAGAAGTAATCGAATTATTATTATTATTATAAATTATCGTGCTCTGAACATTTGTATGAAATGAAAAATCTTTAGATAGCCTTATCTCAAAATCAGTGACGTGCATTGTTATATAACCGACGGTAGGCTGCAGTCTTATCGATTATAATGGTTTAATTTGGATTTTTTTTACCATGAGAATGGCCGTTTTTATCATTATTTTCTTGTGAAAATAAATTAAATTCGTTAAAATACAGACAAATTACTGACAAACTTTAGTTTTTCAGTACATTTATGGAGTTTGTATTTCACAATATTTTAAGCCTTTATAAACCGCACGTCATTGCTCAAAATAAACTTTGACGGAGTTTGTTCATTTTAGAAATGTGCCCCTCAAACATTATTGTAATTAAATCCGGTGAGTCAATAATTTACCTACTAACAAATGTTCCAATGAAAAAGTACGGTTGAAGGTACTATCTCCATAAATTTGCTTTAGACAGAAATAATACTTTCTTCTTTCATGCGATATTACTGAAAAGAATTCTCGGGACTTTAATGATTTCAGTAGTGGAGATTTATGAACTCTGAATGTAAGTTTAAAGGCTGATGATAACCAAAAACCTTTCAGGAATTTTAAAGGGATTGAAAACCTCCACTGCTTGTGTTCGAGAAACTTATATATTCCCGTATAAAGTTCCAAAGTATGACGTTAACATAAGGACCAAGAGCTCTTCAAAAAGCTACCGAGTCTATTAAAACTAATCCTTACGTTAAACCAACGCATGAACATTGGAGATATGTAAGAAGTAGGGATACGTAATATAATATTATTATTCATACCAAAAATTCGCAAGTAGGTACTGTAAAATTGGAAGCCTTCGCTACGAGTATAAAGGGGTTGAATTTTTTTTATAGAAATTTGTGAAGATTTTTTCTTTGCTTCTGATAAGGAGTTAAGTTATTTTCCGAGTTTATTTTATACATCGAGGCGGGAATGGGTTTTAGGAAGATGGATGAGAATCTCTGTACTTTAGTTGGTGTTTATAATATTTCAAGGCTGTACTACGATATTGTTGTTCAAAAGCCTTACACTGTCTTCTTAGCACGTTTAACGGTAGCCCAAGATTGGATGATAAGTGTAACTTGACGATCCAAAACCGTACTTCGGCGAAGGTTGATTTTCCATCAAAGGTCGTAACTAATATTTACCCCTTGTGAGGTGGAATTATTTACACAATTAACGATTAACCTTCTACTGCTGACGTGGGAGTCTCACAGACTCTAGCCATACAATAACCATTGTAACTATGCACAGTGACGACTAATAAAAATCGATGTCTTATTAATTGTAATTGTACTTAATTCGAAGAACTCCATTTATTTGTTTTTAAATTAAAATAAATCTAATTTAATTATGTTATTAGTAAGTTCTGCAAGTATTTTAGCTTTTACTATTGTAACAGCTGTTTCAGCGTTAAAAGTTGTTCAAACATCATGGTTGGAAAAATGCCAATATTAATATAACTGAAATACTTGCAAAACTAAATAATAACTTTATTAAATTTAAAAAAAAACTTCGTTTGATAAAAAATTAAATAAAATCGCTCAGTATGACACCACGTTGATTGAGTATTCTTCCCACCGGTTTTTGAATCACCGTTCCTTCATCAGAGATAAATATATACTAACTTGATATTATTATCAAATTATTGTCAATTCATTAGGTGTCGAAGTGGGGTCGGAAGTGTAAAGGAAGGGAGGTAAGTAAAGAGTGGGAGAAGGAGAAAGAGACAGATGGTGTGGAGAAAGGCAAAATATTCAAAATAGAGCTGTTAGAGAGGTTTTTGTTATTATTAAGCATGTCTTCATTATTCGTCACGGATTTATAAATTTGTAATGCATCTAAGCTGTGTAATCATTTTCCTTTATTGTTAATATGAAGAATATTTACGCCAGTAGAAACAAAATGTACATTTCAAGTAATTTGTACAATTATTTTAAATAAATGAAAGTAACAGATATAAAACAACCGAAAGTTTTATTTATTAATTAATTAAAACAAAATATATTTTCTTTACACCACTTTATAAATATACATAAACATCTACATGCTCAATAGGAATGCTGTCTTTTTTTTTTTTTTTAATTTAATGTAAATCAAATTTAATAATGTTAAGTTCTGCAAGTATGTTTAGTTGTTATTATTGTGACAACTGTTTCGGCGTTTAAGGCCATTTTCAAACTGTGGTTAATCCACATTGCGACGACTTATTTATATCATTTAATTTACCCCACTCCTTTAAAAATTTGGATGGATGGGTAATGATTTATTATTGGTAAATTTCTAAATTTAAATTTTTAATTTAAAAAAAAAATAAATGGAGTTCTACGAATTAAACACAAAAACATATAATAAGGAATGCTGTCATTATGAGGAATACTGTATACTATTTCTGATGATGATAGCATTGCTGTCGAAACATGGAGATGTTTATGTATATTTATAAAGTGGTTTAAACAAAGTATATTTTTTTATTAATTAATTAATAATGGCGTCATAAAGTGAATACCAATAATTTGATGAAATTGTAAAATTTTATTATTTATTAATTTTCTTGTATGATACGAGAGAACAAAAAACAATGGAGTCTCTCAGATCTAAGGTCAGCAGTAAAATTTCATAAATACACCCCAGTAGTAGAACGTTAATTATTAGTAGTCTACAATTAATAGTGATTCCTTCGAATGTGCCGGTGGTAACAACAATCATTTTGGGGTTGCCGTGGGCGCATGATTTTGTTTTGTGCCAGAAACAACATGAAATAGTATTTTATACTCGTATAGGAAGGAGCGTTGGGCGGTTATTCTGCCGATATGTATTTTTTTCTGTTTGCATGAATTTGAAAAAAAAAATACGCATGAGCCCAAAACGCCATCCTGATACGTCCTGATACACTCCGTATACTATCTGTCGTGAATCCAGTGTCACTCGTGGTTATGGATGATTTGAATTGGAGAAAAGTTAATTTAATTCTCATATTTACCGACAAGGTGAATAGTGCACTAGTGCTGCTACACTGAACGGCAAATAAAGCGTTAATGAAGTTTTCCCTTCACCGGCGTTTTGGTGATACGTACATACACCCAAAATTATATGTAAAATTTGTAAATTAGTCCATATTGCGAAGTGAGCTTTTGGAAATGAAATACGGGAAGCTTCGAGAAAAGCTTTTGATTTATACATTTATAAGTTAGATAGGTGAATGTGTAAACGATGTGTTTAAACGGTTTACTAAAACTGAACAGTCCCAATGGGCCACCTTGTAGTTCCAAAGTACAAAAGTTATAATTGTGTTTGTTACGAATTCGGGGTGTTCTGAGCTTTCAAATATGTCATACGTACGCGATGGTACTAATCGTTGCTCATACATTTAGTTCTTCGAAAAGTACTTAGCAGCACAAAGCTTTGAATTTAACATAGCCACGCGAATAAAAAATTCAAAAAAAATGTACTCATGAAAGTAGGTGCGTAATTATAGATAGGTTCATTTCAAAATGAACAAATATACAACGTTTACTAATGATTTCCGGCATTTTGTATCTCGTGGAAATTAATAATTGTACTGAATTAAATTTTAGCGTTATATATTGCAATTATCATAGCAGGCTGCAAAGTAAATACTTTTTGCGAATTTGTGGAAAAATTTATTACCAAAACTCTTTTGTTATATTGTCTAATGATCAGTTTTTTTTAAATATTTTTCTGTAACCATAATAAAAATACCACAAAAACAAACATCCCACTTTAACGATACAAGTTTTGGGTTATAAGGTATCGAAGCTTTGTTCTTAACAAGAAAATTAAAAATAAAGAATCTATGACCAAGTATCATTATTGTGAGTTGTCATTTTCTGTATATTTACGTTATTTTGAAGCATTGTTACCATCACGGAGGACTGGTACAAAGCGATTAACTGTTTATTTATTTTTATTTATTTATTAACCAACATTTTAATTAAGGATGTCCTATCAAAAGACATATTTTTTAAACTTTGGGTGAGCAGTTTTTTTTTCAGAGTGAGTGTCTTTTAGTTTAAAAAAAATCAGTATTGATAGCCTCCGTGGCTGAGTGGTTATGATCCTCGACTACGAATCCGGAGGTCACGAGTTAAAATTCCGGCGTGCGCAAGTAAATTTCATTTGATTAATTTGTTAATTTAATTGGTGTTATTTCACAATTTATTTATTGCAAATAATATGTATATTTGCGGCACTTTTCGGAGTGGTACATACTTTCAGTATTGTCCTGGTGAAAGACTACCATTCAGAATCGAAACGTCGCTTAAAATGGTCGCTTGACCGGTCAGTGGCTGAGTTGGCATCGCGTATGGGTCCCCTCCCGGGCGTCGTGAGTTCAATTCTCCGCTGGCTAAGTTCTCCATCACGACACAACCAACACCTTCCACTTGCTGTGGTGGTAGTAGGAGATTTTCAAATATTGTCAGGTTATTCGTAACCTGAGAAAGTTTGTAGAAAAAAACGATATTAGCCGGGTTTGGTGACCAGAATAGCCAGGTACTTTCCCACCTTCCTTCTTTCTCATCTTCTCCCCCCCATAACCTTAAGCCTCACCACACATCCCAATTGGGGATGCCACAGTTTCAGTGGTTTCAGACGGTTGAGAGAATTTAGGTCTCTTGTGAGGTACTCACAAAAAAATGTATACTTACTATTTAAAAAATCCCATATTCATGGTACTTCCGTTCTCTTCGATACACTGCAGATTATTTCGTTGTGTATTTACATAGTTTCCACATAAATCAAGAACATGTAGCACAGTTTTTCTTTTAGGCAATAAACAAAAAATGATATGTGAGTGTTAAGTGAACTTTTGGCCCGATCCCCCATTAATCGTGAGATATGTTTTATATGTTTGAAGTAAATATCGAAACTTCAGTGACTTGGACAAACATCATCACATACTCACAACTTGTGATACATAAATATAATTCTGAAATGGTGAAATAAGTTTTAGCACTTGGTATGATTGTCTATGTTCTGTTTGGCCTGAATTTTCAAATACTAATTTGATTTAATATACACTAATAACACACGTCATAACAATTTAAGAAACATTATTTTTAACCCTTCCCTTACGGTGCTAGAAAACTCATCGAGCTCTGGTACTGTTCACTCAGTGTACAGAGTACACATTTGGAATTTAGGAATTTTTGATAAAGTGAATAGTTTACATTTATTAATTATGTGATCAAAGAAAACATCTTAGAAGATTGTCCCCTTCATCAGTTTTCCTGTGGCACCTTTGTGCTGAACCAAGTGGCTCCCGATGCCGTCGACTGGCTGAATAACCTTTGGATCCCACTACGACCTTCACCAACTCTCCTCTACCATATGAATAGGAAGAAGAATGTTAATCATTTTATTAATATTACATATGTACTTTAGTAAAATGCTGTGTATGAGCTGAAGACGAGGAAATAACATTGGACACGCAGAAATCGCATGATACATCGATTACAGCTGGCAGACTGCCGGTACTACTGAAGTCTTAGCATGGTGAGCAAAACCTCGTACTCTTCTTGCTCACTACCGGCGGCACTACTTGACAAGTTATCAACGCACGCAGACATATAATTTTTTTTCCAGAATTTTCAATAATTTTTGTTTTCTATTGTGTTCGAATACTTAAATTATTTTTTCCAATACGTAAAAGCATTGCCGAGGAACGCCCATAATATGATCTCTGTGTTTAGTATATTTACAGAGATGTTGAAATAATTAGCAACATATTAAGGAAGAATTAGAGTGCTGTTTTTGTTTCTGTTTCTTCACATCACATTGAAGAGTCGTGAACAAAGGTATTCAAAATGTGTGATGAGTAATGATTGTTTTTTCATATAAATAGTTCGTCGCAATGTGGATTAACTGCAGTTTGAAAATAGACTTGAACCCCAGAACAGCTGTCACAATAATAAAAACTTAAATGCTCGTAGAACTTAATAATAACATTATTAAATTAAATTTCTAAAAAAATTAAATGGAGTTCACAAAAACAATTAATAAGTTACGATTGCAAATAACTTTTCTTTCCCCCATCTTTTCTCGATTCTTAGTTCATCCCTGGTTTTTGTTCATACCATTTCAATGTTTGTTCTCATGTTAACATATTCCATTTTATCGAAAGGATTTAATAAACTTTATTTACGACAGCCTCCATGGTTGAGTCATAACGATTCTTGATTACGAATCCGGAGGTCGCGGGCTCAAATCCAGGCGGGCTCAAGTAATTTCTATTTGATTGAATGGTGTTATTTCAGGATGTATTCTTTAAAAAATAATATTTAGTATATTTGCGGTATTTTCAGAGCGGTAGATACTTTCAGTATCGTCCTGGCGATTAACCACCATTCATAATCGAAACTTTGTTAAGAAATGGATTTAGCCGTGTTTGGTGATCAGATCTGAATAGTCAGGTATTTCCCTACCTTCCATTCCCCATCTCCTTACCCTCCCAATTGGGGATACCATAGTCTCACTGGCTACAGCGGTTGGGAACAGTTGGGACTCTTGTGCGAAATTCACTAAAAAATAAATTGTAATAATTACATCGAACCTAAATCTACTAACAACCGAGTTTTTACGCAGCTGTAGAAGAAAAAATAATATAGAAGCTTTTAAGCTTTCCTCTTCAACACCATCCTTCCTCTCTTACATTTCCTTCCGCTCTATACAATTTTCCAATCCTAAGTGCTACAGACCCGCTGAATACCACCATTGGGACCTTTGTATGAAATTCACGTAAAATAACATATAAATTTGGAATGAAATAAACTTTGCGAACCAGTTACTTCTCCTTATAATTTAAATATTCTGGGCACACACCCTGATTAAATTCCTTGCCAAATGATATTACGAACTCTTAAAAACAGTATTTATTTTAATTCGCGATAAATTAATTTACGAGTGTTAACTTCGGCGTGCAAATGGCAAAAACATTATTGTAACATTTCGTAAAGCAATTTAGATTTTTTTTCGTATTTTATTTGGCCGGGCTAAAAATAATATTTACACCCTGGAATATTCTCCATTTTAATTAAGGACCCTATATTTCTCGAAATTTGTAATTATTTTGGTGGAAATACGTTTAACGCAAACATACGGGGCCAAAACCACTTTGCTTGTAATAATTTTTAGTACACTTTGGTGTTTTCATTAAAAATCAACAGTGTGTGAGTTGGAAAAATAGTAATTATATCATAAAGTGACTTTTTGTATAGCATTTATTTAGATCTTAGAGAGCTTTAATGAAATTTGTTATTTGAAAGCTGTTTGTATGTTTAAAAATAATGAAGTGATTTTATAATGAAAACGGATGCTTGAAAAAGAGTTAATATGGAAAAAGAAATTAAGAAATGAACGTTATTTTAGCATGATATTTTTCAATTTATTTATTTTTATAACTTATTGAAGTTTGTAAACCTCATTGTAATATTTGAATCATTGAAGAAGATAATATTAACACATCCCAAATGAACCACGAAACCGAAAAAACAACAGAAATTAAAAAGATTTCAGTCGCATCTGGGACTCGAACCCAGGACCTCTACCTATCCGGGGCAACCGCTTAACCAACTTAGCTAATGAGACCAGTACAATTTACGCCATTTAAACCGATATCATACTTCATGTTCAAGATTTATTAATATTATCCTCCATTTTTATAAATCCCATATTATTGGCTGCTGTCCTTATGATGATTGCAAAGTTTCATCCGGAACTCAATTGCAATCGGAACAGAGTCTCGGATATACCTACCCGATTTTTATTTATATGAGACATCTATTAACTTATTGTACAAGTCTGGAAAGAAATATTAAATTTTTATTTTTTATAAGTTATTGAAGTTTGTAAACCTCATTGTAATATTTGAATCATTGGGATTTATAAAAATGGAGGATAATATTAATAAATCTTGAAAATGAAGTATGATATCGGTGTAAATGGCGTAAATTGTACTGGTCTCATTAGCTAAGTTGGTTAAGCGGTTACTCCGGATAGGTAGAGGTCCTGGGTTCGAGTCCCAGATGCGACTGAAATCTTTTTAATTTCTGTTGTTTTTTCGGTTTCGTGGTTCATTTGGGATGTGTTAATATTATCTTCTTCAATGATTCAAATTATATTTTTGAATTATGGATACCAGCACTGATTAGATAAACTGATAGAAGAGTATTATGGGCGTGTCTGTGCGCCAAAAGTAAGTTCATTATTTCCTTACTTCGGATGAAAAATATTTTCCGGAGCATTTTTTTCATTGAAAAGATAATACAATTTCGGCCTATCTGACGCCTAAGAGTCGACAGGTCTGATGAAAATTATCCACATCGCTCTTCTTTTAACCAATTAACAACGAAAAATACTGTCAGTGCTGAATGAATTTTTTTTAAATGATCTTTCTTAAAAAAAACCCTTTTTTTAAATTTGAGATTTAAAATTTAATAGTGTCAGAAGATTGGTAGTCATCATATCCTTCCATTTAAATATCAACATTATCATAATTACATACACTAAACAAACTATATTCGACCGGACGCATTGCACGCCGAACATACTGTATTCACGTAAGTAGCAATATTGTCACGCGTGCGCATTGCGCACGAAGAACGATAATCAGGCACTCACCCCATGTACGTTGAATTATCAATACTGATTTTAGTAGATTTCTAGAGAATAGTGTCATTGATATTAAACTGATAAAAATCCCTTCGACATCTCTCACATAGTTGTTATAAGAAACAAACAGCTTTTAAAACACAGGAAGTTAAACTGAAGGTAATCCAACAAAGTTTATTAAGCTAAAATTGGTTAAATACAGGTGTATTATGTTAAACACAGATGCAGATACAGTACTACAAAAATGAACAATGGTTATGTTCCGGATCCGCATTGACGGCAGTATATGTAATTTGTTTTTTTATTCCATAAAAAAGAAAATTACCCTTCAACTTATTAAATATATGCATTACTATTCAATACATTTTAATTAATTTGTTCATTTAATTTCAGGAATTTGTTTTTTTTATTTTCTTATTTTTGTTTAAATATACGTATACATTTTTTTGTAAATACTTATGCTCACTTTGGGGTGTGTGGACTTGCAATAACCCACATTTCGGAATAAAGACATTTTTTTAATTATTTAACGGGAAACTCGCTGCTGGATAAAAATAGTATGTTTTAGATATAGGACGACGATCGTTAGATAATTACATAAAAAGCCTTTTTACGTCCGTGAACAGAAGACCGTTAAAACTGAAAAATTTACATTTCATCATTTTCTTTTACGAGCGATCGCATAACTTATCGAACAATAACTTGCCAAGAATCTTTAAGAATAAAAGTTCTTCGAGTATATCGTTCGTGCCCTAAGAATGTTCAGTCATAAAATAAAGAAAAATTAAAAAAAAGTTAAATGGTACCTTATTATGTCAGGTTTTAATTTGATGTTTATGTTTTATAATAGGAAATGTTTTAATTTATGTGATAATTAAATTCTGCTGAAATTTTATTACTGTTTTGCATGACAGTCGTTTTTCGTAATTTCGTAATAGATAAAATAACATGTTTTGCTTAATATCAAATAATGAACTTGCTGTAAACGTGTAGATTCTTATTGTAAAATAGTGGCATGCATTTATCTTTGACCATAGGTAGGCTGTGTGTAGTTTTTCTATATATATTTGTCAATTGCTTTACTATTATCATTTTTCGCTGATTGTTGTAGCCAACTGGATAAATCAATTTACAAACTCCTTAATGAAATCACGAAAAAAAAAATCATTTTGATCTGAAAAATATCGTGTATTTTTTAATATCATTAAATTTATTTTATAATTGTTTGTTTTTCTGAGGGTAGGCACAGCTTTTAAGTCTTTATGGACTGAACGCTACTATTGTCAATGTCCAAAAAATAATAGATACTGTTTTATTGTTTTTACCGATATATTTGAAGATATATCGGTAAAAACAATAACATATAAGCAATAAATGAATTAAAATATTTATGTACGTGTTTCGAAAGCGATGCTCTCTTCATAAACTTTCTTCGTTTTTACTTTTTTTAATAAAGTGGTGAATACTAAGTATATTTTTTAAATTAATTTATTAATAATGACGCCACAAAGTGAATACCAATCGTTTGAAGAAATTATATATATATCATTACCATTTCAAAATGATACGTCAGATAACATAGCAAAATCCCTTTTCTTCGGTTGTCATATTCTGTAGATTGTAAGTGGTTCATTTTGAGATTAATGTCTTATTTTAGTTATCCACCTCGATAAATAACCGAGATTCTGCCTGTTTAGGACTGGATACGGACGAGTACTTTCGTGCTTGAAAACATAGTAGTAATTGATTGTTAAACAAGTTTAAGTTATTCATCGTAAGTAACTAGTCATCTAAATAAAAAAATGCGCTCTTGATGAAATTTGGTTAAAATTTCTTACTAATTCTTTGGTAAATACCACACTATTTTAATAATTTATCATTATTAGCCAAAATTCATCCAGATTGAACATTGTATCGCACAAAATATGCAAACTACCGTGGCTTGGTCGAGACGATATGATAATGAAAAAAAAAAATTTTTTTTCACTCACGAGCTTTATTCCATAAACATATACAAAAGTTTAAAGTTTAATGGGCGTCATGGGAAATCAAAGTTTTCTCCACAGAACCCAAATGTGGTCCACTTTGTATAACTTTCAATAATCCAAAAGTTTTCACTTTTGAAAACAGGGGTCTCTTTTGGTCCGAAGTTTCATTTGAAATTTGTTAAGAGTTATATTCAGTTTTCGCAGCAACTCCTTCTCAAATAAATTATTCGTGTCTAGAGTATAATTAGAAATTGTATTTTATGCATTTTAGCTGACGAGACTATGATGCTTGTGACCATTATATTGGCAATAATAAATGTTAAATTTACGGTGTCCAATAGTTAAATCGGAAATATAGTAGTCTCGTCAGCTTAGATACGTGGATCCATAAAACCCGTTGTCCATTAAAAACATATGGTTTCTCGAAAATTTCAAAAAACTTGTTTTCATGACTTAGACAAGTTAACATTATCATCACCTCGACTTTTGTCATTTGTATAATAATATTTCGACGAATTCTGTATAAGGACGGGAAGATTCCTAGACTTTCTCGACTCCGAAATTCCGGGTTCATAACAGACAAGTGAAAAATAAAGATAAAACAAATATATTTGGTGTTTTCCAAGTTTATTAGAAAAAATAGCTTGACCCTATATTTTGATAACATTTTTATACGAGTACCCTTTTATACGATTTCCATCACTCGTAATAGGGAATCGCCTTCTAAATAATTGTCTAACTTCTTCGAAGTTATTGGAAAAAATATTTCTAGAATATAAAAAAAATCTATTAAGCACCAAAACTACCTATTAGTTTTTGATAATTTATATCTTTTCCACGGTTACTAAGAAAATTTCATTTATTATATATTATCAACGATAACTACTCTACATATTATGTACAGTTAAATATTTGTTTCGTCACTTCTGGCATTATCTTTTAAATTATTTTTTACGCCATATATGTATGATCGTGATTAAAGCTATCTGAAATTTATGTAATATTTTCACTGAACCCATTATTATATTTTGAAGCCGAAAGAGATATGTTTAATCTAACGTCAGTTTTATTTCTTAAAAATCTCTCTTTCAAAATTGGACATTTTTGAATTTAATTAAATTTATGGTTACATTTAAGAATGATAAGAACAATATTTTATTATAGATAGATCGTGTAGTGTAAATATAGAATGATGTGTACTGTAAATGATTTTGATATAGTATTGTTGTAAATTGATTGTATTATTGTGTTAAGGAATATTACATAATTTTTCGGTATATATTAGGGACATAATAATACAGAAAATAATTTTGTTTATTGTATATGGTATTGTTTTGTGTTTCATTTGGCATAAGTATAGAAAAAAATATCTACCTTTTATTTTTATCCAGACCGAAACATTATGATTGAATATATGTGTGATATTTAATTCCTCGAATAAATTGAGAATCGGATAAGCAACATTTGTATCCATTGAAAACCAGCGTTTGATCTGTCAAAAATTGATTTCTATGAATATAAGTATCTATTCCCGGGAAACTGCTGTTATGCAACGAAAGGATGGCCCTGAGATGAGTTCTAGCTACTCGTCTTGGCAAATGAGCCCGGCAAGCAATCACATCATTTCCCTCCATAAATTAACCAATCAGGCGATTCTAGCGCCCAATTAAACCAATCAGATCATAAATTAACAAAACAGGAGCAGGCGACGCGAGCCCCTCGGCAGCTCAGCGGTGTTGCTTGCGGCCCCTTGAAACGATTACTTTCCGCCTGGAGCTCGATGAGATAACTGCGTCTCTGAAAAGAGACGGCTATTTTTGTGTTACTAGTTTATTGCGGCCAAGTACTATGCGGACGGGCTGAAGCCCGCAGCTGGTCGTGCCATTTGCTGCCGAAGCACTCACCAGGGTGACTTACTAATTAAATATTAAATATTTAAATTCATTAAATTATTAAATTCCCATTAAATTCAGTGCAGAGATGTCCAGCCTTAGCGTCATTGCCAGCAACTCTCGCCATCCGACCAGATCACCTCTAAGTGAGCTGATTTTCCATCTCCCCTTAATATGTTGATTAAGCCCTTGGTACATTTGCATAACTCGGTTAGAGATTCGAATCAGAAAGAGAGATTACAATCGAATCATACCTAGATTAAGACCTTTTTACTAACTACTCGATTGTTCTTAACCTACAATGTTTGTCTGAGCTTACAATAAACCCCGAGTATGAAAACACTTTCCTGTACTCATTTAACGTAGAATTAGAAAAGCCCTCAACCCAATTATAAGATTGCGATCGATCCGCGACCCTGTACGATGAGAAGCTGATGCCCCTGCCGATCTGATCTAGGCTAATGTCCGGAGCAGACTTCCCCTCTAAGAGGCCATCTCCAGGGTAAGTCCTGCAGATTGTAATTGTCTCCCATAACTTCCCCCGTAACCCAACCTTCCTCCTCCCCATCCCTTCATTTTCACAACACTTTCATCCAACGTGGCTTTCCCACTTAGGGGCTTTCTCCTTACCTAACCTTCCTCTTTCCCATTTCCCCTCTCCCTGACATTCCCATAAACACAACACTGCTTATGATAGATATGTGAAAAAATACGTATATAATATATAAACACATTATCTGGTAAGATGGTACAATTATCTGGTAAGATGGTACAATTATCTGGTAAGATGGTATAATTATCTGGTAAGATGGTACAATTATAAAACATCATTTTACAAAAAAATAATGTAAGTATATTATCAAAGTATTAGATCGAGGGAGCTCGGTGTTCCAAAGATATTTGTTGAAAATCTGGTTATTATTGAGAAATGGGATTTTAAGAGAATATGTTGATTTGATTTGATGAGATGAAGGAGTGCACATAATGCTTTAAGCGATTCAATTATCAGGATAATTTTTAATTAATTAAAACTTTGCATAAAATTTACATGAAATATTTTTTTTACACCATTGCTTAATATATAAATATCAACATGCTTCGAAAGCGGAAGTTTTTCTCATCAGGATACATAGTATACTAAAAAATAATGACAACAATAAATAAATGGATTATTTGTACAGCGCCGTTTGCGTGAGAAAATCACTTCAAGGGCGCTTTGACAAGTATAGACAAATGATAAACATAGAAAATAATAATGTAAGAATAGACAGATTATCAATAAGTGATGAAAGTAGGTAAGTAATTAATTAAAAATGTAAAAATTATTGAAAACAAAAAATTAAATAATAAATTTATGTTAGAAATTTGAAAAATATTTAATTAATATTAATAAAATCAATTATTGTTATTTAAATTTATATTACTAATATTTTAAATGTAGTAATTAATGGGAAAATAAATTTAAGAAATAGCTATTTTTTATTTTATTATTAATAATACTGAATGACTATTAACATTTTTTTAATTTAAATATTACATTATTGTGTATTGTAATAAATAACCTTACGTTCTTATTTCATTCAATTGTAAGATGTTAAATCTCATAAGCGTACCTAAATATAGATTTAGTAAAAAGCCTCGACAAATTTGAGATCTTTTTAATTAAAACACCCAAAGAACAAAATATACTCAAACTCCACGTAGATAAATCTGAATCTTTAAAAGCAACTGCAAAGAAAAAAAAATAAAGCTATTAACCGTAGCTTTAATTTTATATCAATAGTATACGAGTATATTCTCTGTAAGGAGAGCCTTCTCTGTAAAGAAGAGGAATTTTGTTTGATGTTGTTGCCAAAATACAGCGCATTTTTCAATAAACTTTCACTCACGTAGATAGAACACAAATTCACTTTGGCTGAAGTCCTTTTACGTTACTTTAAATTTCGTGAGGCTTTCATTGTTTAAGATTTCCCTGAAATCAGGCACCCGAAAAACTGCAGTATTACAGAACTACTAAGTATATATTGCAGACTCCGGCTCTGGATCCCAGACAGCCAAGATGAAAAAAAAACGCAGCTGTAAATTAAGACTTAACAAGACGCGGTGGACCTCCCTGGCATCTATTGCAAACTGTTCGCTCAAAGTATTTAACAATGCCAAAGCTGCTGTAAATTCTCAGAATTGAAAGTTCACTTCGGTCAATAGACACATTGTATCAAGAGAGATGCTTTAAGATAGAAGAAGTGCAATTTAAACTTTCTCCTTGATTTATTGTTTCAGGTTAGTATTTTTTTTTTTAAATCTTTTAATTATATAATTTCTTTAAAAGATTGGTGTTCACGTTGTGGCGTTATTATTAATAAACGATTAAAAATTTACTTTCTATTCACCACTTTATTAATCTACACATGTTTCGAAAGCGATGCTTTCTTCATCAGGAATATATATATAATACTAAAAATAATAATGTCTAGTATAGAAAAATAAGAAAAGTAAGACAATTCGATTTCGGTCACAATGCAAAAACGTATTATTTTTTTTTCCTTAATCCAATTGCTGTTGACTGAATGCTTCAAATATACTTCATAAAATATTCACCAGTTTTGAAGGTCTCGCATGAAGAGTTATTAAAATAAGTTTATGAAAGATGCAGAATATTTAAGACTTTAGTGGTTTCACAGAAACCTAATACTGTGTGGCGTGACATATAACACAACTTTAATTGAGTATTTTTTTCTATCGGTATCGAAATCAGGGTCAAAAAAAAAACATTAACGAAATAATAGCATCCTGTAAGTCACCCTTGCTAACCATGTTTCCTTATTTTGATTCTTCCCACTTCCCCCTCCAGATCACCACCTACCCAAATCTAACAATAACTAATTACTTTTATACTTGATATTGTATATTTTAAGATAGCTTTAAGAACGCTAGTGAATTACACGGAAATGTGGTGGCACACTTGGTGGAATTTGTTGTGGAAAAACGGTGGCAAATTTTAATTTCAATTAACAAATATACATTGTGTATTAAAACTCTTTAAAAGCCAATTACCTTAATTTATTTTTAAATTCACTTGGATTACTGAAAGGCTTTTGTTTTCATCAGATATATAATAAAAAACTTTTATTTTAATGTGTATACCGCTTTAAAATCACGCAGTTATTTACAAGAGGCATTTTTTTAACTGAAATATAATTTATGTGAGTCTTGGAAACAACCTAATGGCATTTCTTGTTGGTACCGCCTTTTGCAAGTTTTCTTCGTAAGTATTTTAAATACAAGATACCCTTCTAATTTATTTCGCAAGAAAAAATAAGAGTTCATCGATTAAAAGACTTCGTGTTTTATAATGTACGAGTATTTACATAAATTTATAAATTTACTCAAATACTAAGTATTAGAAAAATAAATATATATATTTACATCATGTCTTGATGACATCATGAACTGAAAATAAATATTAAAAAAAACCTATTTAAGAAAAAAACATCGTTTTTACTGACGGGGAGGGTAAATTTTTTCTCTTCTACCTCCTTATGATAAATTCTGGGTTAAAGTACCAAAACTAATATTGTGATTTCTTTAAATTTATTTTGGGTCAAGTATTCATAGGAAATGAATAAATTTCAAGCGACATTAGCAAATTCCTAAAAAAATTCGGCTGGGAATTGGGCGTGATTCCGAAAACCGACAAATATGTAAATTTTAAAAAGGCCCCTAACACAGTGACTATGCGAATACTGTTGGCTTGTCGATAATCTTAAATTACTTGTGACGATAATGGGTAGGATCGCAGGCATTTTGCATAATGCCGTCAGCGTTTGTTAAAAAGGCAAGGAAAACCCTCCATACATTTCCTCGGTCCCATTTTCCACTCAGTCATGCTCACTTTAAATGTAAATAATTGTAATCTCTTACAAAATCAATCATCTGAAAAAACATCGCTCATGGCTTTTGGATTGATCGATGAAAAATAATTAAGTACCACTATTGACGTATTAATATTCCTTGTTTTATAAACAATTATTACAAAATCAAAAACAAAAATTACATTTTCTTTTGACGTGAAACGTGTTTCATCTTTGGTTATGTTTGGTTGTTTGCGAAAACCACATGTAACGAAAACATGTTATCTTTTAAAAAATATGCTCCTTACTTTGATATTGTTGTGTAGAAGAAGGAAGCCATTACTTGATTATATATATGCGAGCGAAGATGATGGGGTTGTTGCTCCACGCATGTTGCAATCGGAGCTAGATATAGCCTTTCGCGCGCCGCGTTCAAAGAGGCGTAGCTCGGCAGAATGTTGGCTGATCTAAGCGAGAGTAGTTGCGTTTTAGAGAACTTATTTTTCCATACTGGTTGTAATCCATTGAACTCTCATTGAATCGGTGATCATCATGAGTTTTAAGGTTCACAAGTGTGTAATTAGTTGCAGAAATTTGACGGTTGAAAAGCTATGGCACCCCCGTAACGAAACGCAGGGTTCAAGAATGGCACAAAGAAACCCGGGTAAGTAAGACAGAGAGTCTTAGCATTTATATTCCTACTGCAGCATGCACAAGATGTTACACGCACCTAAATTCGGTTGCGTTCCCGATACAGCTTACCCGAATTTTTAGTTACTACCCAACTATTCCCGATTTTCCGCACACTTCTCTTTTCTATTTAATGAACATTTGTAAAATTTGGAAGAAACAGTATAACATTTCGTCTCAATTTTCCACAGCTTAACAATCTATAGCTCAATTTGAAAATGAATTCTGCTTCATAGAAAGTATATTTTTTCTGTAACTACTTAAAGTGACATTTTCCGCCCTGGTATATACTCGTATATGCTGACCGTAGAGGTGGGTCATTCCGCTTATTTTACGAAATCGGTTTCAATTCCGAGTTTAGCCAGATGGACTTGATTCGTTGGACTCAGTTCCTTGTTTCTTTCGTCCGGTTCCGCCGTTCTGCCAAATCTGGTGGAATGACAGGAATCATCGTTCCGCCGTTTCTGTGGTATCTGATTCTGGAAGAAAAAAACGTACAATATTGCACATTTGAATACGGTCGCTTTTTGTTTTCTGATTCTGATGATCTATAAAATGTTTAATAATGTTTAGAATAAATAATAACGTATTTGGTAACTTATTTAATATTGAGTTTTTCTCTTGTTGAACTATGCAAATATTGATATTTTTAATGAATGTCATTCGCTTAATGACAACTGACAGCTGTCATTTGAGAGAATCGGAATCGCAATTAAGCAAGACGTTTTAAGCCTAAGGAAAAGGACAAGGAATTTTCCTTAAAAGGAACCAACCCTCAGAAATAGCTATCGAGATCTTTTTTTGCTTTGATTTAAAGACAAATAGTCTCGATACCAAAAATCTGAGACTTCTCCCAATACATTCATTACAAGCGGAAATATTGTTTATATGATGATGGAAGACTTCTGGGGGGGAAACTCTTGGGTTTATCCACTCAGCTTCTAACGTAAGTTATGTATCACTTGTGTGGCTCTTTGTGTCTCTTGCATTTTTTTTTCTTGTATTATGTATCATTAGTGAATTTTTGCAATTTTATGTTTTATGTATTCTTTGTCTTATCCGATCGATCCCACGTATCAGGATGCTTAGGATATATTGACTCCAGGAAGTTGAAGCTCTTGTTTGACGAGATATTAACACTTTTACATTACGTGGGTAAAAGCAATAAAAGTGTGGAAAAGGCATGTGGATGATCCGAAAATTTAGGACTGGTTTTTGGAGAACTCCCAAATGGAATCATTTTTTCAATCCGTGAGACTATTTGATTTGATTGTCAATAAACAGTGGTGGGCCCCCAGCATCAGGGTATCCGGGGGAGAGGGTTATCGCTCGGGACAAATAATAATAATAATGAAGTGAAATAAAGGCCACGAGGCCCGGGAGTTAACATTTCGTATAGGACAATGGAGCGGATCCAATCATGCCAAATATCCGCGGAGAATGGGTACTTTCTCACTGGGAATATACGTGGGATTTTGTTCCACTGGTAAAATGAAACCCTAAAAAGAACAAGGAGTATAAAAGTGTAACTTGAAAGAGGGAGGATGATTTAGAATTTATTTGAATGACTAACACCTCAGATCATAGAACATATAAACACCGAATACTTTAACTTTTAATATTTTTTAATACTTATATTATAATACTTTAAATTTTAGTATATTTTTTGTAATTTTTAATTAATTTATTCCCGAATACTTTGACTTTTATTATTAAGTGTAACAAAAAAAAAAAGCACTAAAAATAATTTCGATTTTGAGCCCCTTTATTACTGTACAAAAGTCCCAACTTTAAATTTTTTTTTATATGAATACCGCACAAGAGTCCCAACTGCTCCCAACCGTCTAAAGCCAGTGAGACTATGGCATCCCCAACTGGGGAATGTTGTGAGGCTGAAGGTATTGGGGAGGGGAAGGAGAAGGGGAATAGGAAGGTGGGGAAATACTTGGCTATTCAGATCTGGTCACCAAACACGGCTAAAAGTCATTTCAAGCAACGTTTCAATTCTGAATGGTGGTCTTTCACCAGGGCGATACTGAGAGTATCTTCCACTCTGGAAATCAAACTACTGAGAGTACCTGCCATCCGTCAGGAGCTAGTGGGACTATGACATCCCCAATTGGGGTATGTTTTGAGGCTAATGGTAGTGGAGATGGGATGGAGACGGGGAAGTGGAAGTACCTGACTATTCAGATCTGATCATCAAACACGGCTAAACGCCATTTCAGGTAGGTACCGTTTCAATTCTGAATGGTGGTCTTTTAAGAGCATCTTTTTTTTTCGAATATGCCGCACATATACTAAATATTATTTTTAATGAAGTAATTATAAAACAAAACAAAACTTATTTAATAAAAAGATATTGTTTTTAAATCACCACGTACATTTGTTACTTAATATTAATAATTTGCTACCGGTTTCGATAGTTTCGTGTCATACACTTATGTTCTTAAATCAACTTAAGTAGAGATGTTATTAGAATTTGTCAGGTGTCGGTAGTCAATGAAATGTCTAGAAATTATTACACAGTTAATACTCAAGAAAAACATTATTTTTTTACTTGTTCACGCCGAGATTTGAACCCACGACCTCTGGATTCGTAGTCGAGAGCTTTATCCCTCGACCACGGAGGCCATCACTATTTTCTACCTGCTGACAAATTTTATATTCTCAGAGAAACATACAATTTACCCGTTTTCTTGATTCGCGTCAATGGAATCTTTTGCCAGATATACTTTACAAACAACACATAAATCACAGTTGACTTCTTGATCGAATAATTTATCGAGTTTCTACGTCCCCGACAATATTTTAAACATCGTTACTTTATAGGTTTATAGGTATTATGTAGTTGTATTAATGATTTTTGAGGAAAGCAAAAATGTTGTAAATAGTTTTATTACTGACAGGGGATTGATTATGTACAAAATTAACGAATTTCCTTTGTAAAAATTCAGGAACTATTTTTCTCCTATCACACAAATATTACGCTAGATTAGGCAATTCACTCAAAGTAACGTTAATAGGTTAAAGATCTGGTAATACGGTAAATTTAACATCTTGTAAAATTTGATTTTGGTTTCTGTGGGAATGTCTCCATAATACGAGCCAAAACATGAACCAAAGTTCCATTAACCGCACCCAACAAGATCGCAACAACCGCAACATGTTAATTAAAGACAAAATTAAACTTAAGGAGTAAAAATAATAACGATAATAATAATTGTCTTTGCCCTCCTCTTCTGAAAGTAATAGCAACTTTGTAAGACGGTTTCCCGCCTTGTTCTCCTGGTGTTTTTTCCCCTAAGACTTTCTTCCGTTTTCCATTAACGAGACGTATACGTAATATAAGTCAGTTTTGTATCTAGATTACGAAGGCAAACGTTTCTAATTAATGTACTTTCGGTAAGTTGGATCGTGCTCTTGGTAAGTAAGGAGAAAGACGGTATTTCCTCTAAGCATAATTGTACCATCTTCTCGGTACGCGGTTTAATTTGGATCTGTTCGTTAGAGATTTCTCATAAACAGGTATTATGCGAATTAGTTAGTGTGAGCAATCAACTTGTTGGTTAAACGGTTTAGCTGGGAGCTAAATCTGATATATGATGTTAGTCTTAAATAATTTAGAGATTTAGCCAAAGTTGTTACTGAGTAATTCTCATATTAATTCAGTAGACAAATTATTTCTAAAGTAAGTATTCAAATATAAACTATGAAATCAGTTTTAAGATTATTTTGTATCTAACTCTCTAAGAGTATTGACAATAAAATTGAATTAATTCAAGGTCACAGAACAGAAAAAAACCTCTTGGGGAAGAGGTATGGGTAGGGGTAGGGGTAGGGGTAGGGGTAAGGGTAGGAGTAGGGGTAGGGGTAGGGGTTGGGGTAAGGGGTAGAGGTAGGGAATTGGGGTAGGGGGTATGGGTAGGGGTAGGGGTGGGGTATGGGTTGGGGGTAGGGGGTGGGGGTAGGGGTAGGGGTAGGGGTAGGGGTAGGGGTGGGGGGTAGGGGTAGGGGTATGGGTGGGGGTATGGGTAGGGGTAGGGGATGGGGGTAGGGGTGGGGGTAGGGGTAGGGGTAGGGGTAGGGGTAGGAGGGGTAGGGGTTTAGGGGTAGGGTATGGGTGGGGGTAGGGGGTAGGGGTAGGGTAGGGGTAGTGGTAGGGGAGTAGGGGGTAGGGGTAGGGGGTGGCAGTAGGGGAGTGGGGTAGGGGGTAGGGGTAGGGGTGGGGTGGGGGTAGGGGTGGGGGTAGGGGTAGGGGTAGGGGTAGGGGTAGGTGTAGGGGTAGGGGTAGGGGTAGGGGTAGGGGTAGGGGTAGGGGTAGGGGTAGGGGTAGGGGTAGGGGTAGGGGTAGGGGTAGGGGTTGTCATAACAATAATAATTCATTCCCGTGCGTCCATTGCATTGAGTAGACGTATTATTGCTGCTCTAACTACACGACTGCACCATTATGAATTTTCTTGAGAGAGAGATTTTTGTGATTTATTTGTCTGATGAAAAAAACTACATGACTTCTGTGATTAAATTTTTTTCGCCATTCATTAGTTCATTACAGTGAATTTAATGAATTTTATTGTGTTTAGCTTGCACTTCACTTATGATCGTGATAATAACATATCGCCTCCATATCGCTATACGGGTCTGACAGTACAGTGTAATTAATATACGGTAAAGATGGCACAAACAAATAATCATGATTTCATAGAATCATGTAAGGTTGCGATTTACGATCTAAAGGAGGCAGTACAGGATCCCACGAAAAAGTTAAGCAAGGAACAGCAAAATATAATTGCCCTAAATCGAACTCAATTCTCTCATTGATGGGACACGTCACTATTGAGATGACTGAAACCAATGTTAAATTGCAATTGTCAATCGAAAAAAATTATTTCTGTTTAGCCCAAACCACAATAATAAAGATTCAGGGTGGGGTTAAAAATTAAAAATACGTATTTAAAAAAAAAACAATAATCCGCAGAATTGTGTCACCATTCTACCGAATTTAATTTTCGTGACATGACATCACTGGTCATCAAATTGCAATATAGAGGTAGATGGTTGGCCTTGCTTACGTTTTTTCTTATGCTCAGCCTACCATATATTACCATTATTATGTATTACTTCTGTGGGTAATAAATAGATATGACATAATCAGCATCGACTGGAACAATAACTATTTTTGAACGGGACGTAGGACCTCCAAACGAGTAAACGGCGAAACTTAAACAAAGAACAGCGAATAAAGACACAATGAGAATATCCAATAACAAATAATATCCCGAGATTCCAAAGTTAGGGAAGTCTTTGCAAGTACCAACATTAGGCTAAATAAATATTTTCCCAAGGAAATCTAATGTGTAATTAAATAATGCAACTAATAGGCGTTCCACACGATCGGTTTGACCAATACTAAAAGTGCAATGGTGTCGAATGGTTCGAACATCCGGTCGTCATTTCCTAAATTTTGTAGGCTTAACTTTAGTAAAGGACGACCGGTTGGTCGAACTTTTCGACGTCATCAGTTTTTTAGTATCGGGCAAACCGGTCATGTGGAAAGCCTGTAAATACCATTTTTTCGGTAATTCCGGGAATTGTCTTGTTCTTTTCCACAATAAATAATTATATTCGATTCTGCCAGAAAATCTTGCAAATCCCGTTGGATACAAATTTTCTCGTTTCGGAGGCACTCCGATCCAACTAACAGTGTTGACTTCGTGACGGGAAATCCGTCACGAAGTCAACACGGCTTGGGTATTCGAAAATTACTCAGAAGCATGTTGTACATGTGTGAAGCGATTTGAATATTTTTTCTAAAAGCTTAACGAGGCTAGTTTTATAATATGTTTTTTCTGTACGGGATAAGGGTAATATGAACATCTGACATCAGTTTATAAGAGGTATATAGGAACTATTTTTTATCAAAACAGTGGTGCAAGCAATTCGATTTGTTGGTCGACCTGTTTTCAAAATCAATCTTTGATCTTAAATTTGTGTAAATATCGAGTTCAATAGAGACGATAAAGCAATCAGCATATATTTAGAATGTATAGATTGTTCAGTCACATGAAATTTTTCGGATGGTAAAAGATGGGGAATAAAAAAATCTCCGCAAGAAAAAGGTAGGCGTCTGCTCCATTTGTAGGTAGTTCGTATGTACGTTGGTTGCAAAAATGTGGAATGAGAAATGAAATATAAAAAAGGAGTTAGGCCATAAACCAAGCCAAAAATAGACTTGGTCGATGGATGGGTTTTGAAGTCTTTTTAGCTTGGGCTAAACAGTGTTGTTTGGAGACAATATATTCCTACCTGCCCCATACCTTTGTACTGACTACACCCTGCATATAGTGCATAAAGATTTCATTTGTTGATTTATTTATTATTCGATGTTATAAAGTAATTTTCGTGAGGTTCATCAATTTAGAACAATTGAAAGACCTGGAGATGGCAGCGTCCAAGTATATTAATGGTGTTATTCATGTTAGTGGAGTGCGGACATATAACCAGCAACCTCCAAAGTCGAAATCAAAACCATTCCGTAGATCACGCTGATGCTGTGGAAGCCGACAGTGAGATTATCGAAATTTAGTGGAGAACCTATACCTATCCTTTTTTAATTTTTTTTTTAAATCATTATGCAAATCGTGATGGCAATTTTTTTTAAAACAGGAAATTCCTGCTCGACCGGTAAGTAAGTATTTAACAGTTATATAGGATGAATGAATTGCTTTCTGTGATGATCTCTGTGTCTAGGTAATTTAATGATAATACCAAAGCCTGTCTTTACAGTATTTATTGTTGCTCCGTTACAAGGTCGAGTCGGAGTAATGAAGAACATGTGAGACAACCTTTCCTTCGTATATATTAACTCTGAATCGTTATATCGCTTTCATAGGCAGTTGTCCCCTTCATACTCATGGACATACGTTCACCACACTTACAATCTTAACATAGAACAACATGAACGCTTTTTAAGTGAGAGGTTAAAACAAATTAGGTCGCCAAATTGGACCCCATTGCTGCTGGATTGGGTCCAATTCTACGGAGGCTGATGCAGATAAACCAGTATTCATTTTTAAAGATGCATACAGCTTAGCCGAATATGTTATAAAGTATTTTGAAAAAAATATAGGTATGTGAAGGCTTTACACGTAAACTTATCTATATTTGACGGCCTCCATGGTCGAGAAATTTTATTTAATTATTTTTTGCTGTTTCATAATTAATTTATTTAAAAATAATATATGGTATATTTGCGCACGTTCCAGAGTGATAGATACGGTCAGTATCGCCCTGGTGAAAGACATTCAGAATTGAAACTATGCTTGAAATGGCTTTTAGCCGTGTTTGGTGAATAGCCAGATATTTCCCCACCTTCTTCTTCCCATTATCCTTCCCCCCCCCCCCCCAATTTTTTCATCCTCACAACATTCCTCAATTGGGGATGCCATAGTCAAAACTGGCTCCAGACGGTTGGGAGCAGTTGGGACTTTTGTGCGGTATTCATATAAAAATAAAATAAAAATACGGAAAAACTTTTGGGAATCTAAGAATAATCATGTTTATCCGTTTTATTTACAAAAGCATGTCAACATCGAGGGTTATGACGCTAATTAATTATGTGTGATGGACCTAAATTAGGTTTGACATTTGAACTAATTGAGTAAACATTCCCGGCTAGGCTAAATTAAACAGTAGACAACACATATCTCTATTTTGTTTTATTTATAACTAGCTGATGTGTACCCTTGCTCGGGTACAATAATTGATTTGACAGCGAAAGTAACTATCTTCAAATAAAGAAACATTCATTTGAATATTTAATTTAATTTCAAACGTTTATTTTTCAAAATATAACCAAATCATAATTTTATTAAGTAGGTACCTACTTGCGTTTTCCATTTTGAAAATATTATACCCAATAAACCTTCTTCTTTTGATTATGCAAACCAGAGTGTTATATCTATAGGATAACCTGAATAAAACATGGCGGCTTCAATGTTTTTCATACTAGTTTTAAAACGTTATACCAACAGTTTTACATATTGGATTTCATTCAAACTACGCTCTAAACCTTGCTGGCGCAAATAAAAACAAACTGTGATATTTTTAACGAAACCGGTCCAGTCATTTTCGAGAAAATCCAGGACAAACAAACAAACAAACTTACATTGATTTTTATATTTATAGACGTAACAGATAAAAGTTTAACACAAAAAAATTACAAAGAAAAAATAAAATATTAAATTCTAACCGTTCAATAACGGTGTAAAGCATGTAAAAAAATTGCAATTACAAACAACAACAAATAGTAACAAGAAAAAACAATGTTTGGGTCAAACGAAGTCAAGTGAAACTAAGAGATTCGAGAAATTTTGTTAAGTTATGAGGGCTATCGCCAAATATGCCCGGTATCTTGCCACTACAGTGGATGTTGGATAGTCGACACATTCGCGCAAGAGGTTGGGAGAAGATTAATTTAGGGTTGTTATTGTACAGGTTTGTAAAATGGATTCATCGCGTACCGCCATCACATCCCACAAGAAAAGCTATTTGTGAGGTTCAAAAGATTTAACCAAAGAAATCGAACATATTTAGGTATGTAATTATTGTTTTAGAAACCTTATACATTTTACTAATTACCGGTATACATTTAATGTGCGTATCTTCGGGTGCTGACCCTTAACTAACAATTTAGTTGCCTTTTAATCATTTCTATTTATTCGTTTTAGTAACCCCTTTAACCCCCATTGTGGTTAGGTGGGGGCTATTGTCGCACTGTTTGGACACGCACTAAATAAAGAAGAAATCGAACATATTTAGGTATGTAATAATAAAATTTAAAAAAAAGATTATTTACACGAGTGTAAACACAGATACAATTAATGCAAGTAAGAAAAATCATGTACATACCAGATTAAGCATTTTTTTATAGATACATTTTTAATATCCATTACGTAATTACGATATACAATTTACTCGTTTTGGATAGTACAAAAAAATAGTTCATACGCGTTATTATAATAGGATTTAGTTAAGATCAAAACATATCACAAGACACCCCTTTCACCCTGGTATTTAATAGTATTAATAGAAGAAGTCTCGTACTGTCTCACTGAGTTATTAATTATACTTACACAACGTAATTTACGGGTAGGCACGTCAAGCCTTTGGGTATTCCTGTTCTCCAGGACTTAAATAATAATGTAAAGGTGCTTCCACTGTCACAATATATTTTTGAATTGTACAGTAATTTAGAGGCACGACATTCCTTTGGGTTCTTTTAACACAGTATACGTAATTTATTTTCAATCATTCCCCTGAGGTTTTTATTTACAAAAGTCTAATGAATGGAATGGTTCTTTAAGAAATCAAATCAAGTTTGTTACATTTGAGTATTTAATATTTTTTGTTACCCGTAAGATGCAAAAGTTCGCAGCAAATTTGTTTAACTCTGTGACGTGGTTTATTTATTATAACAGTATATTTATTTAATGAGTTTAATAGACTTTTATATAGAGTAGTAACACAGTGATAATTGAGTTATATAAAAATATAAGAGTAGTTTGAGAATCTATGGACACAGTATAAATACTATTCTATGACGATTCTTAAATGAAGGAATTTACATGTTGAAACATTATTGCTACCTGTAGTATGTTTTACGGTTTTAAAATAGGATCTAAAAATACAGTCATCAGGAAGGTACAAACAAAGAAAATAGTGGTTAAGAAAAAATGGTAGCATAAGCACTTTTCTATAACGATTATATTATAAGTAATATGAATGAATCAATAATTATTATCTCCTACATTGTTACGATTAAAATCCAAAGGATAAGGAGTTCTTTAATTTAAAACTTTACTACAGGCATGAAGAAATCCTGTCGTTTAGAGGTGAAGAAGTTGTCAAACCATGTTTGAAAACAGCGTTAAATAAAGAGGGCTAAAAATGAAAGCTAAAGCAAGACAAATTGGAAGCTAGATCAGAAAAATAGAGCAAATGTGGAAAAAAACTCTCAACCTTTTGATTAGGTCCATTTGTTATTTTGTGATCTGGAGGCATTCTTCCGGCCTGCCAAAATAACTTAAGCGACCAATGATTCAATTTCCTATGACATGTAAAGAGTATTTACAAGCTATGAATATATCCATTGCAACAGTGTCGTTTAAATGGTACAAACTAATGCATCAACCCATTCAATTACAGAGAAATGTCATTTAATTAATACTCGCGCATTCTTTTACATTTAATTAACATAATTAGGTACCACATTTGCAGTACGTTCCAGAGTAGTGAATACTCTCAATATTGAAGAAAGATCACCACAGAATCGAAACGTCAATAGAAATGGTTTTAGCCGTGTTTGGTGAATAGGTAGTTTTTTTTTAATAACCGGATACTTCCGAACGTTCCTCGCCTCTATCTCCTTCGTTATGTATCATTTTTTCGATGGTAACTATAATTATGGATGTCTTGCTGACCGTTTTATGAAAAAATATTAAAACATGTCTGCCCATTTGATTGAATGCCTTTGATTTCATCTGAAACGAATAAATAAACCAATAATCGTGAGTACGTATGTATTTGTTTGACGTTCATTGCTTTCCCTGCGTACCCTAATAAATTGATGTATGGTACAAGATACATAATATAATGATAAAATCCCTTACCATGACGCTCTCTGAATGTTCAGTTGATTTATGTTTAGGATCGCGCGCCACCAGTTCAATTATATATGTATAATATCTATGTTGTAGTGATACACGAAAATTGAAACATTTTAATGGAAATATCTTATTACGAAATATTGTAATAGACGATTTAAAGTTCAAACAATTCATTGCTAGAATTTTAAACATAAATAAAAAACGTCACCCAAATATTTTTATAATCTACTAGCTGATGTGTACCCGGCCTTACTCGGGATTTTATTTTTATTTTTAAATAAAATGTCATGAAGTTGTAAATTCTAACTATCACTAAACAAAGAAACTGTTTGAAAATTTTATTTCATTCCAAACGTCTATTTTTTCAAAATAAAAATCATCCGATTATTATTATCATAAAGTTCTTAAGTAGGTACCTACTAGTGTTATTCATTTTGTAAATTTCTACCCAAAAAAATGTTCGTCTTCTGAATATGCAATCTGTGGTTAACCAGAGTTTTATATCTATGGGCTAACCCAAATAAAACATGGCGGGTTCAATGTTTTTCATACTAATTTTAAAACGCTATAGCAACAGTTTTATATATTAGATTTCATTCAAACTTTTTTCTAAACCTTTCTGGCAATAATGAGAATAAACTGTGCTATTTTCAGCGAAACCGGTCCAGTGATTTTCAAAGAAACAAAGAAACTTAATGTAAAAGAATCGTCTTTTGTTTTAATTCAAAAATACAGTGTTATTAATCATTAAATATCTCGTATCTGAGTGATTTACCACAAGGAATTTTAGTTATGAAAATGTTTCGAAATATCAATCGATTATTGGAAAAAATCTTAACTCGAAATATTAATCGATTATTTAAAAAAAATCTTAACTCAAAATATTTGTAGAAAAGGAAATCCTCTGTGTAGTGCATTGGGTAAAATGCCACCTCTATGATAATATCTCACAATAAAAAAAAAAATTTATCGCTTATTTTAAGAATCAAAACGTTTCGAATAATATTCGAGTAGTATGTCCATCACTAACTAATCCATACAAGATTTACAAATCAAGTCAGATAAATCGATTAACAATTTAAGGGACTATGAAAGATATATATTTTTCATACAGCGCGGTTATTCTTGAATCCGCGGATTTTGTGGGCGATTTATGCTCGCACGACACAGATTTTTATGTCGGAATCGAAGGAAGCTATATTACCTATAATGTATATGTAATTTGAGAGTTTTGAGAGTTCGAAAGGAAGAAAAATATACAACGAAATAGAAAAATGTTACGATATGTTCGGTCGTAAAAAAGCGTTCGAGGTTTACAACCATTATTTTTACCGAATTTGTATTTCCTTTGTTGATCGAAAGGGGGTTAGTTAAAATTGGTTGATTTGAATTGGAAATAATATCAACGCGGATAAAAGAGCACAGTTATGTTCTTGCTAACTAAGGGTTTTATTTTTAAATGTATATGGTTCCAAAAAAATAATAATCTCACACTGTAATCCTTGAATTCTTTGAAATTCGTCCCAAAATGTTTGAAAATAAGAACAGTTTAAAAACCAGTGAAAGCGATTTTGAACGTTTTACCTATAATTCCAGTACGCATTTCACAAAGAATTCAAAAAGTAATAGTTCGAGAATTATTGTTTCAGAAACCTTATACATTTTATTAATTATCGGTATACATTTAACATAGAATCCATTCGCAGTATTTCTTGAGTTGGCAACCTGCAAAGTGCTTATTTTCGGGTACTGACCCTTAAGTAACAAATTAGTTGCCTTTGAATCCTTTCTATTTATTCGGTTAAGTAACCCCTCCATGCTGTGCCCGTATCTTTGTAGTTAGGTGGGGGCTATTATCGAACTGTTTGGACATGCACTAAATAAAAATTTACGGCAAATATATGAGTTAACTAAATCACTCACTTAATTCCACGGACGCCACTAATCACTCTGGACAGCGATTTTGTTACCACTCATCACTGTCCTTGCTACTGACTACGAGTAACCTACGGATTACTGTAAAAAAATAAAATATTTTAAATCTAACAACGTCTTCAATTGTTAGTATTTTTAATTTTGTATCTGTCAATTCATGGTGGAATGCCATTTTCAGATGAATTTTTTGATTAAAAAACCTTTGTAACTTTTTTCCACTTGTTAATTTCAGACCAGACCGATTTCACTCTATCATGGGCATCTTCAGAGTGGTATAATTTAAACTAAATCCACGGTATATAAATAGTAAATATGCTAGGAGCGAGTCCTATTGCTCTTTCTATTGAACATATTCATAAATTGAACATTTATGATTGAGAAATTTGTTTTATTGCTGACTGAACGGCTTTACAGATATATCTGGTCGGTTTATTACCTACTGGAAGACGGATTACATTGCGTTGGTTTACTGAATTTATGGGTTTTTAATTTATTTGTATATTATGTCTATTGTGTCAGATTTATTTTACACAGATGACTATTTCTGAATCTATTGGTCTGAAATAAACATGTGGAATAAGGTTAAAATGACTAAAAAATTTCACATTAATTTTTAATCATTCTTGAAAATAATATTAACATAACCTAAATGAAAGATGAAACCGGACAAAAGGACAGAAACTAAAACTATTTCAGTCGCATCTGGGACTCGAAGAAAACAATTTCAGCAAAAAATCGTTTAATTTACCATCTAAACCAGTGTATCTCAACATGGGGCGTACGTCCCACTAGAAGGTAATTTGAATGTTTTAGGGGATAATGCATTAAGAGGAACGGCTGCGCGGCCTGTTTAATACACAACTTAATTTTGGATTTGAGGCCAAAATACTCACCTAAACCTAATAATATTTATATTTTTTTAATTAAAGGTTTAGTAAATATCTAGTACGGATGAGAAATATTTTATTTATTTTGTTTTACATTATGAAATATAGGCCATTAAAGGAATTGATTTTCCGCGATTTTAGAGGTATCTCTTACAATTATTTGGCGGCTAACG
This sequence comes from Halesus radiatus, assembly GCA_022606495.2. Taxonomy (NCBI): domain Eukaryota; kingdom Metazoa; phylum Arthropoda; class Insecta; order Trichoptera; family Limnephilidae; genus Halesus; species Halesus radiatus. The sequence continues at coordinate 659 of JAHDVE020007157.1, read as the reverse complement.
GTGTTTAAAATAAAAAGTTTTGCTACATCCGCTTTGATAGTATAATTAAACATAAAATAAAATATATAAATATGTATTAAAATAAGCATTATGGTCAAATTTAAATTATAACGTAACGACCAGTTTACTTTGAAACACAAATTTGCCATACATAATTTAAGATATCGACCCGAAAAAACCATTTTTTTAAGGTTTTGTTTTCATATTTTTTTTACTTAATCATATTTACATAGCAAATATGATAATTTTTTTTAAATACTATGTACCCGCAAATAATAAGTAAAATACTTCTCATGCGTACTAGATATTTACTAAAACTTTAATTAAAAAATATATATCATTTGGTTTGGACGGGTATTTTGGACTCAAATCCAAAATTAAGTTATGCATGAAACAGACAGCGCAGCCGTTCCTCTTAAAAAATATTTATTAATATCAGTTACAGTTTTTTATTAAACAAATTGAAAATACATTTACTTTATAGTCAATTCGTGTGTTTTTCGTGTGCAATATTCACTTTAAAGATTAAAGAAAATTTAACTGTTTTCATCTAATAAAGTCAGTTTCAAAGCGCAGAAACCTGTTTGGAAATAAAGACAGGGTGCCATGTATTATCTATCCTACCATGTTTTTAAAGTACGTTGAAGTAGCTGGTAGAA